>CAEMYA010000463.1:1751769-1764900 GCA_903131615.1 Diplodus sargus | reverse complement strand
AAACTCTGAAGGGAGATAAAACATACACATGATTACCTTTTGTTTAACTTTGCACACCAAACTTATGATCTACTCAAGTTATGACCTGATTGAGATTAAACTCTGTCCAGTCAAGTCAAGTATATTTCTACGGCACATTTAAAACAACATGAGTTGACCGAATTGCTTTACAAACAGAAACAAAAGAGAATCAGGTCAACAGAACAGACAATAGAGGATCGAGCATACGTTCAGGATAAAATCCCTGTAAAAACTAGTCAGCTATTATGAGAGCGCATTAAGTAGCAGACTGATCAAAAGCCAAAGAAGAGAGGTCTTGAGCTGCGCTGTGACGCTGTGATCTGATGTGACGGGGTGGTTTGTTCCACAGGCCAGAACCCACAGCAGAGAAATCGAGAGAGCCCTTGAGCTTTCATTGAACCCGAGGGGCGACCAGAAATGACTGGTCAGACGGCCATGAGTGGTCTCGATGAGGTACAGGGAATTAAAATGTCAGACAAACAAGAGGGAGACAATCCACAGAGTGCTTTAAAAAACAAGACTATAACATGAACTTGATGATGATTTCCTCTAGCGCCACCAACAGGTTGACACATCAAGTTTTCAATTTTGGGGGGGGGGGGGNNGGCTTTGTATGGCTTTATTGATAGGACAGCTTCAGAGATGACAGGAAACAGGATGGTAGAGAGGGGGAGGTGACACGCAGCAAAGGATCCCAAAGGCAAGGACTTGAAGCCAGCGAGGACAAAGCCTCTATATATAGGACGCCCAATCTACCAACTGAGCTAATGGGCGCCCCACCCCCTGACTTCCTCTGGTGCCATCAGCAGATCAAAGTTTACACAGACTTTAAATTTAGAGTCAAGAAAAGAAAAGTTTCTTAAGGAAACTTGCAGGCTTGTTGGACTAAACTGAGTGACCCTTCTGTTCCACAGTGGACTAAAGATTTAGCTCTTAATGATAATTACAACAAGGGTTTGAGTGTGTTGTATGTTCAGAGATGGAAAAGAAACAGATGGCAATACAATGAACAGGGCTGAAAAGCAGCTGTGAAAAAAACCCTTAAACATAACTAATTGTGGATGCTGGTCAAATGACTCCAGGGACATTTTTGGGAAAGATATTCATTGTCTTTAAATTAAATTGACAGTTGCAAGTTAAAGTTGCAGCCCTAGATTGAATGGCGGAAGTATTACCTCATTTCCTGTTGGTGTAAAATGTTTAAAGGGTAACTCCGCCATATTTTATTCGTTAAAGTGTGTTAACAGGTTTACAGGAGTACTACTACATATGTGAAGAAAGTAGTGTACAGCGGAAGTTGCATGTTATCTGATAAACTGTCTCCAGTCATGTCATTCTGTGGCTGAGTTGCATTGTGGGTAATGTAGGAGCCAGGTTTTGAAAAGCAGTCCACTTGTCTAGCCTTGCACTTCTCTGACACTGCTGGAGTTATTATGAACATTTGAATCAAAATTAATACAGCAGAACCAGAGATATCTCCTTTTTAATTCCGCTAGTTCTTCTCTTTCAAAACCGTGTGCCTACATTACCCACAACACAGTTAGGCTACAAAGTGACATCACTGGAGGCAATTTATTTCATGACATGCAGCTTCCCCTGGGGCCGCATAATGCTTCATATTACTATTTTCACATGTTGTCTAGAGCACTTCCCCCAAAGGCCTGTGAACACACTTAAATGTGTCAAATTTGATGGAGGTATCCTTTAAGTGCTCTTAAACTGGTTCTTATCTGAGGGTGGATGAGCATTATTTTACTGTAAAATTAATTTGCAATGCTAACATATTCTGATATTTAGCTGCGATATTGCCTGTATGTACACATTTGACCTTTTTTTGTGTTTGCATGCTTATGTTTGCTAATTAGCACTAAACTCAAGTAGAGCTGAGACTTTGAAGAAGGTTGTTAGTTGTGTGGGTGTTTGGTCTTTAACCAAAGTCTTATGCAAATAACCATTTGCATGAAAAATTGTCACCATAGTTTGCATATCACTGTCCACAGTGAGAGCTGATTCTTATCAAAAATAGAGGGTCAGGCTTAGTTGGATTTACATGAGTAGTGTGTTATGTCTTTATCTACAGCTGATATGTAAAAGGTTTGTGTCAGACTTCCCATTGAACCAAATATTATGTTGGAGCAGGGACACATTTGGCCCACATACTGAGATACAGTACGCTTTTTTACGAGTTTGAATTACAACAGACTTTGTCATTTTAGTAGTTATATAAAACTACATTAAGTCATCAAAAGCTACGACAAAATCAAAATGGACTCTATTCATTCAGTGTTTATGTCTTTGCATGTCGACAAAAACAGAAATTCAATTGGAAAATCATCAATAACAATCATGCGATATATTTCTTCCTAAATGTAAATGGCAACTTAAAACAGCAAAACTGACCTTAAAGGACAACACAACTTCGTTTGCATTTATTCATTTGCATTTCCTCGGAGAATAGCTCGTCTATTCAGTTTTGGAAAAAAAAATAAAAATTCTGAGTTTGTATTATGAACTCATTAATATTGTCAATATCAGATGAGACCTCTGACCTGATCAGTCACGCTTCTGATCAAACACGCTTCTGTCTGCCACAGGCTTAAAGGACACTCTTGTTTCACTAAGGAATGTTCTTCTATTAAACTGGACTTTTTATGATCTACAAATTTGACTTGAGTCATTGTGTGATGATGATAAAGCTGCACCAAGAAACATAAAATGTTTGACGTCAGATTCTTCTGATAACAAATCTGAATTCCAGTAACAATAAAAACACACTATGTACACTGTTGGTCATCATCTTCATCCCTCGCTTTCATTTATACCACAAGAGGCACTAGCTGTTATAAAACAGTTTATTTTGCTTTGATTCAGTTATTGAGCATTTAGAAGTGACAGCAATCATCAATTCAGCTTCTCTATATCCTAAAAGTACATGTGTTTACAAACTGTGAATGTATCCCTCTTTCGGGAAGCGTTTTGCTCCTCATCGCCAAAGATTTGGGATTGTGAAGTGCCACGTGCTGCCACTGTATTGCTCCTTACTGGCTTTTTTTCAAAATATCACAATGCTGAAAATGTGTCTTATTAGGCGGCTCAAAAGCAGCAACAACGATCTATGTGTTACTTGATTTTACCATAACTTCTCCATACTCTTTATAGACCTGAGACTTAACCTCTTTTATTATAGTTTTGACTCAAATCCAGTTTGTTAAACTGTTTGGAACAGCTGAAAGTGAAAATATGATGAAATCTGGCAGCGTTACTGTCTGCTTAAATCAGCAGGAAAGGCAAACAGTAACTTGCTGAGAAAAAGGAAGCAGCAGCATGTGTTACTGTTGCACCAGAGAGAGCCGGTCTGTACTCTCCTGCGTAAACTGACTGAAAAATGCAGGTTTATGAATTATTTTTTTAACACAGATTATAAATTGTAAAATATTTTTTTCAGGTATATAGATAAGGGTCTTACTTGAGGATTACTTAAGAAGTCAAAGAGTATGGATACACTTTTACTTAATGAAACTTTAAAAAGGTCAACACAGCTGTGGTTGATGACACAGCACAGGATGAACAACTTTTTGTTCTCTCTGACATTAGCAAGAGCAGAGAGCTAAGATTCATTATTTTAATGATGACTTGTGTCACTTTTATAACCACTAATCAAACAACTGACAATTATCTAGAGAGGACAAGAAAAACAATGAAGACCGATACATCTCCTGTTCTGAGGCTGACGTAAAACGTTTGCTTTGTGATACACACTTTAAGATGAGGCTCGGGTAATTAATGTTTACACGATGGTTAATCAACCTAGACATCTGTCAGCGTGACTCACTGCAATTTAAAAGTCTCACAGGCAGAGAGGAGAGGATACAACAGTGAATACTGGACACATGTAGGAGGAAAAAAGAAGAAAAAATACTTTATTTGTTTCATTTACAGCATCTAACAGTGTAATCCATGGTGCAAATACAGTACGACAATGACTGCAATTCTGCCCTAAATATAAATAAAACCGATCCTTTAAAATAAATACCAACCACGCGACCCAGCAGTTTGAGCACACTAACAGGATTTCCTCTCAACTGATGCTGATGGATTTTTAAATCACTGTCTTTTCTTTGAGACAAAAAAATAACACAAAACGACTGAAATCAAACAAAGCAGGTCCATCAGCTAAACATACACTCCGACACAAGGGCAAAACCAAACCTCCATGAGACATTGAGCAAAACAAAACAAAGACATCTTTGTTCCCAGTGTAGCACCAGTGATCAGAAGGCATCAAAACAACAAAACTGCAACTAGAGTGCTACAGTATAAATGCTTTTGGGCAAGCTTGGCTTCATTTTTTTCAAGTTTGTCTTCTAGCATTCGTACCCACAAGATCTCTGTTGAAAGGAAAAGTTTGTAACATTTTGGGAAATATGCTATCTTGCAGTTAGATACCATGATCAATGCCATATCTCTACTGTGAATATAGCTACAGCCAGCAGCTCAATTATTACCAAACACAATGTTTCACGTTCATTTAATCCAAGTGAACTATTTCAATAATCCACTCAATACTCAATTTTTCAAGTACACAATTCGATCAGACTGTTCATTGAGCAAAAAGGCAGCGTACATTCAAAAGGCAATAATGCATCTCTCTCACTGACCACCAGCATGGAACTCTAGAAGGTCATGAACACAAGAGTGGAAAATCACTGTATTTATGAATAAAATGCAGTCAAGTTATTCATTATATCCCTGTTTGATGTCTGAAAGTAAAAACCATCCGAAATACAGCTAAAGTAGTAGCTAAAGTTTGGGGAATCATAATTGGATGATATAAATATTGAATCAGTTGGGAGAGAAAAGTGCAATTGAACATTAAAATAAAAACTGAAATTAGGGCTGCTTATTGTTAATATTTCTAATCAACCGATTAAGCGCTTGGTCTTTGAAAGCTCATCAAATAAAATAAATTCAGTCTGATCAACAGTCCGAAAACCCAAATGTATTCAGCTTCATGTCACAAAAGACAAGACAAGCAGTTAATTGACTTACTGATTAATGAACGAATGTTTCAACTCTAATTTAAACAGAACACATTCCACTGATCGTCTTGGAGTCGCAACAAAACTGGTGACCTTGTTGAGGATAATGCTTGATGGCAGGGTGTAAAAAAATAAGGCAAAACAAACATCAGAGTTAATCAGTGCTGATAGTCAATGATGAACTCTCAGCTGCAAACATTCTTATCCACAACCAAGAACAATGTTGGAGCCCTCAGGGCTGAGAGTACCATGTCTTCAAAACTGAAGCAACTGTTTGAAAGGCCTCGCTCCCATCTGACAATAGATATTTACCTCCCAGTCATTACTTAAGTGGTATTAACCTCCAGAGGAAGTTGGGAACCACCAGGCTGATCAGCTGAAAATTGTCCTGACAGCCCTGAAGTCACTGTGGTGTCGTCTGAGACGGCAGGTGTATCCCGGTCTACTGGCAATCTGTGTCGCACTTTCTTGATTCACCGTCCAAGTCCAGCTTAAGAAGAGTTTCCTGGCGGCGAAGACAAAACACGGCTTAGTTGACATACTGCGCACCATAATCCTTTAACCTAAAGAGAGCTGGTGAGGGTGTGTTTATCTGGGACACTGGCTTCAAGGATAACCTGAGAGACATTACAATCAAAAGAAGCATTATCGAGGCCAGTACAGCATTTGTATTTATGATACGATACTATGTGATATGATACATTTCATTGTCCCCATGGGGAATATGTCTTGGACTCAAATGCTTCAAAGTTACACTAAAGTAATTGCTGGCTTTAAAACATGTACAAAGTGCTTTGTAATGGAAATGTGTCCAAATGTGAGCACCTCTCTTTAGACTTGACTTTTACAGGATAAAACTTTCCATTTGGTTTATTTTTTTTCACAATAAGAATCCAATACATTTATTCCAAATGATGAAGACTTTTGTGCAGGAGGCAGATCTGTTGTAGGGATTTTGTGGGGTTCAGGATCAGGCTTTTTTTAAAAACTGACTGTGAATCAGAGGCGGTGTAACATTTTTGCCGGACACACATCATGTCACTGTTAAAACTATAGGACACACAACATTTAACAGCTTCTTGACTTCCTCTGGTTTCCTTCTACACTGTGTCAAATCAAATAAACAAATCAATCTTATTTATATAGCCAACAATCACATCACATAGCCTCAGTGGGATTTACAATCTGTACAGTGATCAACATCCTCTGGCCTTAGACCCTTGATTTGTATAACTAACATTCAATCAAAAATCAATTGACAAAATAGGACAAAGGCTGGCTAGACAACATGAAATCACAGACTGCTGTGCCTAAGGATACCTGTCTCCACTAACAACACCCTGGAACAGGGTGTTACCTTGCACAAAGACAGTTTACTGACTAGTTAGACAGGTAACTCTGGTTTGGGGCATAATTTCTTCTTCAGAGATTCTCATATCCTGTCAAAATGTCATCTTCTCTCAATGTCAGATGTGCCTGTCATGTGAGATTCTTCCACATCATAAACACAGCTTTCAAAATAACCACGAGGTGGAAAAACAACACCTCTTTAAAATTGGTATATATATATATATATCTCGAATTTACACATGCTGAATGAATGGTATCTCCTCTCTCAAGGTGAATGAAGGTTCCTGTGTAAGCTATTTTTATGTGTGTGTGTGTGTGTGTGTGTGTGTGTGTGTGTGTGTGTGTGTGTGTGTGTGTGTGTGTGTGTGTGTGTGTGTGTGTGTGTGTGTACGTGTGCGTAAACTTTTCTTGCCTTGACCCGACATGTGTTTGGAGGCGGGATGATAAGCGGGTCCTGGGACTCTTTGAGGGAGAAACTCTGCTCAGTGAGAGATGTGGACGGCCTGAACTCCTCTCTCCACCACCACAGAGCCATTCCCGCCAGGAGCACACTGAGGAACACTGAGAGACACACACACACACACACGCACACACACACACGAGAAATGAATCACTTTCTGTGGCCTCTCCAGACATGACGGAGGTTCAGGGGTTGACATCAGCGTTCTGCCACCCCCTTGTCCTCCTCTGAGTGGACAAACAAACAGGTGTCTGTTATGACTGGACAAGAAGCTAAAAAAGCAAGAGGAAAAAGGAAATAGACGTATGATGACAAGAATGCATTTTGTTAAGAGTGCTTCTTTACACACTCACTTTACGTGATAAACAAGCAATACAGCATGTAGCGCAAAACGGAAAGTCTAAAGAATGTCTTGTATAAATATTTACATGTCATATTTAGCAAACTGCTAAATTTGGCAACATAGAAAGCAGAGCTGCACTTTGCTTCTTTTCATTTTCGCCTTTAGGCGTCTCAGCTCTTAATAAATCTGTATGTGGAACCAGTCACTCCAAAGCTGTCTGGCAGCTTGAATGCACAGTGACAGATGCTGCCTGTTACATGTTCGTGACTCAGATGGGAGTGACCCTGACGACCTCAGCATGCAGCGACATCACATTTAGAGCCACAGCCTCGCAGTAGAAAATCATAGACTCACGCTGGGAAGCAGCTGGTAAATGGTCACTTAGGGGAAGTGGAGGGATGAGATGGCATCAATGTTTAGCTTTTACAGTCAATATTTGATGATGAACATTTCTGTTTGACCATTTTATCTTTTGGCACAGGTGCGTCCCTGTAAAGGAAGTGCGCAACAGTGTTTCCCACACATTAATCTCGGGTCTATGGCACACCAGCTGGACAGCCACCGCCATAATTAACGTCTGATTGCTAAACACTGCACAGTAAAGGATTTGTTTGAGTTTCTTACTGATGAGAGAGAGGATTCCAGCAAACGTAGGCTCAGATAAAGTCGGCACAGGTACTGTGCGAGAAATGGCAGGAATTTCTTGGGATGTGTTTTGTCCTGGCTCTGGAGGAGTGCAGCTCAGCTCCGGACTCTCAGACATCAGGTCGATAATACACTCGCGCTGGCACAGCGTCTGGGTATGTCCGCATGCAGATGGCCCTAAGCACCAGGAAAATTAGAGGAATCAATGACGGCAAGTTGGCATGGCACCATGAAGGTCAGAGGCACCAACAGAGTTCATCTGAACCCCTGATCTTATTACAAAAAACAAACATTTCACCCTTTACACTGTATCCTAACTACAAGCAACGCAAGCAAGCGTCAGTGACAAGAATCAGCATGATGTTATTGTTTCCTTTTGGAATGGCCTTACTGGTACAAAGCAACGCAGAGTGTGGTTTTGAGGCCGACACCCTGTTTCTATTTTCAGTCTTGGCACTGGCATTGAAAGCGTGAGACGGGACGAAGAATGGTTGAGTTATAAGGCTGAAATGAGGTGTTAACTATACAATACCGAGTCCTAGTACTACAAAAACCTAAACAAAGACAAAAACTGACTGAAGAAGGATTGCTGGTGAGTTGAAAGACACCATCTCTTCTTGCAGTTGGCCAAGTCATTCCCATTCGAGGAGCGTCTAAATGTCGCAGTACAAAATGTGTGTTTTCTGTTTAAAAAGTACAAACGCAGAAAGAACAGCGATCTTAGGAAACTCATCCATCTTTCACTTCAGTAGTTTCGTCTCCACTCTGATCAGCAGCACACAGCTGATACCCGGGTTGTTTACATGACATAACAGAATGCATATTCAACGGATTCAGCGCAGGCGGTGAGTACTAGAACACAGTGCTCAGCACAAAGTCTGAGACACACAGCACATGCTGAATTCATCTGACTGGCCGTACCATTCGGTTGAAGAACTGGCTGAATGATGACCACGCCGCCCGGTGAGGTGGCGTTTGGCAGCAGTATTTGAAGGTTTCTGCCGTTGTGTTTGTCAGCTCGGCAGATGGAGCTCGTCACGTCATCACTCCAATACACAAAACCCTGAGGCAGAATGGAAAGTGTCAGATCAACCTTGTTCTAGTGTGTGTGTTAGTAGAGCACAAAAGAGATTTTGAAAAGCGTGGACCCAATCAACGAAACCTTTGCTTCATAGACATGACTTGGCATGAGGATGAACCTGAAACTCATGCTGGGAGTGAAACTAGGTGTGGCATGTATCGCACTTATGTCTGCACTTTGAACATTACAGTGTATCTATGTATATTGAGCACTGCAAGTACGTGCATGTTGCCTGCCTATTTATCTACTTGTCTGTGCTTTGCAAATTGTGTCTGATATTCATTGTATGTATCTTCATGTCCAAGACTAATTTTCCTGCAAATAAAGTAATCTTGAATTGTGAAATAAAAAAGGGTAAGAACATCCTGATATCAGTCAGATTTCTCTGCACCACAAACCCTGTGGGATTCACATGTAAGGTTAGCACTCACGTTAAATGATTGCCTTTAGTCCCCTGCACATGTTTAATGATAAATGTCCATGTGTGTAGTGTACCAATCATATAACACTTTATATAACACAAACCATAATACACGAGAAAAATGCAAAAGGAAAGTTACTGATCGTTCGAATTGCACTCAAAGATTTCCATAAATCAGATTTAAAAGGAAGCAATAAGAGCTTGTCTCTCTTGTGTTCTACATTAAGGCTAAGGGATTACACTGTAGACATACTGGGATTTAAGATTAGCTACACTACTGCAGCCCATTAAAGGCTAATATGTGATTTTTTTTGCCTTAAAGTGATGAATTTCTTGCATGCGAATTCATGGTAGGTTCTTATATTAACTTCTGTATCTCGCACAGTGGTGCTCACACACTTTTTCTGGCATGTACCTGTTCATAAATCTCAAAAGAGTTTGGGTTCCCTACCCCACAATTTCTGTCAACTATCTACACTTTAGTGGGAGGTAACAACAAAAAAATTGAATGTATTAGAGGATGGATGTCAAAAACTCTATTTTCTCTACAAAAGTGACCTAGTGGGACATATATATAACTATCGTGACATCAATATTCAACAATTATTATTTATTTACAGATTGATTTGCACTGAGTGAAAGACATGGGTACAACAAAGGGCTGTAAGGGGTTTGTTTACCTCAAACACAGCCAGTCCGAAGGGTCGGTCCAGATAACCGTTAGACTCCACCACAGTTTTACGGTGACGGCCGTCTAGATTCACTCTGGAGATGCTTTTTGTTCCCTGGTCGACCCAGTACAGCAGCTGGCGAGGCATATCTAGATGATGTTTCACGTATTAAAATCACATGAGCGTGCGATCTGCACCATGAAGGGCAACACAGAGACACATCAAACTAAACTGTGATGGCATCAGCCCTCTGATTCAAACATAAAGCACATATTGTTTCTGTTTCTTGTTTCTAACCAATTTACATAAATTTGACTATGACCATCCACAAATCTAAAACTCATTGTACAATCAGCTCAGTTACATTTCAGAGCGTACCCAGAGAGAGAGCGACTGGGTGGCGTATTGAGTAGGTGACCAGAGTCATCCTGTCCTGACCGTCCAAACGAGATCTCTCAATCTTTGGGGAGCTGCCACTCTGAGCCCAGAAGAGCAGCCTGAGGAAACGGAAGAGGAAAATGAAAATCACAAATGAGTTTTGGGATAAGATTCCTGCTTTATCCCCTTTTTAAATGTTCTTCAATCGTTTCCAATTTCTTGAAGTCTATTATGTGTATTTTTTAATGTGCATTATTTCACCCATTTCTATGAAATTTGCTATATCAAAGACATTGATAGGCCCCAAGCACCGCACAGTGTATTCCAAAATAATAATAATGATAATAATATTATTATTATTATCATTATCATTATTATTATTATTATTACTACTATATTTCCTTACTTATTTATCTATTTTATATCATCATCTTTTTGTCTAATAATGATCTGCTTAACTCATTTTGGGAGGCTGAAAGTGCGTGCAAACTCCTGAAACTTTGAAAACTTGCCTTGGTCAAGGACAAATTAGCCTAAATACACATTTTGTTGGTGGGGGAAACCGGAGTAAGCCAGGGAGACTATGTAAACTCCCCACTGAAAGGCCCTGTCACAGCCAAGAATCGAGCATTTCTGTCTTGCTGTGAGGAAACCGTGCCTAAACAGTGCTTCGCCACCAGGATGCAACTAACACATATTTTATTGTAGTTTTATTGTCAATTATTTTGTCGGTTAATCGATCATTTTTTGTTTATAAAATGTCTAAAAATGGTGTAAAATGTCAATCAGTGTTTCCAAACGCCAGAGATGACGTCAAGATGAGTCTTTATTTTTTCTAAATCGCAGAGATATTCAGTTTACTTGCGTTGAGAAACAAAGAATACAGGAAACATTCACATTTAAGAAGCTGGGATCAGGGATTTTTTTCTTGAATACATTTGTATAATTGTTTAACAAAATAGTGGGCAAATATTTTTATAACTGACCAGTTATACTGCCCGATCATCGATCGTAAACAGTTATAGCTCAAATCCTAACATCTGTCAAAATGATCACATTATGATTATTATTCAAGGATGGAAAAAGCCCACTTTATAAAAACCAGACAGAAAAAGTATCTGAGTTTAATACAATACTGTCCTCCCTGAGCAAATATATGATACAAAGATTTTTTTTAATCCAACTCTTACGGCACCGTTGGTGAGTTGTCTTTCTTTGCACAAGTATATGTGAAGGGCAGTATATCTTGTCTAATCTAACTAATCTAGTAAACACAATACACCTCCTTGACAGCCATAAAATGTCTCCTACCGCTGGAGAGGATCCACAGCCACTGCAGAGGGTTTGTACAGTCCTGTTATAAGTGGACGCTGAGTCGAACCATCCAGCATACCGACACTGACAGAACCACTCTCCAGATTGGTCCAGTAAAGGAGCTGGTGGATCCAGTCCACAGCCAGGCCTGAGAGTGAACCTTGAACCTTCAGCAGTAACACCGAATCCTGTGGCTTTCCATCCATGGAGACCCTGAAAAACAGCCGGGGGGGGGGGGCGGGACATTTCTGTAATCAATGAAAACACAGTGTGTCTGAAAAAGTTCCGCTCTACAATGTTCCAGTGGAATCACCAATTTCTAAATCTTTAGAGGAAAATGCAACCCAAACGACTGTTTGTTAATACTGTGGTCAGTCCACCGCTTTGTTCCAGGCAGAAATACCTCATCAATAACTGGATAGACTGGGTGATGTTTTGTGCAGGTAGTCGTGGTCCCCAGAAGATGCAGCCTAATGACTTCGGTGATCCTCTGACTTTTTCCTTTAGTGTCACCATGAAGTTCACATATCTGTTTTTTGAGCAGCTGTATTTGAAATCAATGATTCCACAATAATTGGGGTGATTTCTCTTAAATGAAATAGCCAGAGCAGGGCCTGCCTCATTTGACGAATTGATTTAAACTGTAGCTGCGTTTGCAGTGAGCCCGATACTGTGATTTTAATCCGTTTAAACCCAAACAGAATCCAAATGCTCCATGTTAAAACCTCAATCAGAAGACACAGGCTCAAACGGGACGAAATTTCAACCGGTTGCAGAAGTGTAGTTGAAAACCTTTTCAGAAAACAATCAAAATTAAAACTGATGTCTACCTAAAAATGTTAGATATCCACCTTCAGGTCAGGGAGGTGATCAAACAAGCACCAAAACAAACAAAATATCCAACCAGGGAGAGGAATGCATGATCTAACATCACTTTTGCGTATATCCAACAACTCTTCCTATTAAATTCCTCACTGCATGTAAACACCACAACCTATTTATTGCGTCCCACATCAGCAGTTGGCCTGAAATCTTCCATCACAATGGTAAAGTACTATCTGTGTGAACATCTCTTGTGACCATTATAGGTGGTTCACTGTTTATACAGTGTGGAATAATCTACTCTAACTGCTGTCTCTTGAAGATTAGCTATGCAAACAGAGCAAGTTTTCCTTTTGCATCAGGCATCAAAACAGTTGTACTGAAGCAGGATGTGTGTAGCCGCGGGTGTAAGTCAAATGTCTCGACGTTCGTGTCCCCCTCAGGCTGAGCTGCCGTTACTTTGGCGTTCTTTTGACTTTTCATGTATATATTCATGTATATTTCATGTATATATATATATATATATCTATATATATATATATATATATCTATATATATATCTATATATATATATAGATATAGATAT
>CAEMYA010000463.1:1740399-1751107 GCA_903131615.1 Diplodus sargus | reverse complement strand
GCTAATTTTTTGAAATTATACACAGAAATTGTGCTGGTATGGAGTACTAGTTCTGAACCATGATATACCACAAAACAGACACAGACATGGACAGGAAACGTGCACAATGATCGATTCATACACCAGATTGTGTTCAAACACAATCTGCATTGTTGGTGTCTGCATGGCTCGTCCAGGACACATTTTCTTTGCGTGCATCCTCACAGATATGCATGCGTGTGTGTATGCCGTCTTTGTGTAGACAAATGTTTTGCTTTAAACCAAGTTTCTAATAACTTTAAAGTAACTTTCTTAATTTAGTATGTGGAAGTGCAAGGGTTCAGTACCATTTTCAGCATTTTTATTATGTGGTGTGTATGAATTGTCATTTTTACTTGTATAATGTTATTCATCAATAAGCACAGATGCTGTCAATTTATCTAATAAAATACATTCAATAAATGAGTAAACGTCTAGCTATTCTAGCTATAAAAAGGCTCTGGGGGGATTTATACACACCATCTGCACAGGAAAGATTTGGTGATGTACCAGGAGGGGCGGTATAATGTTTGGCAAAAGAGCATCTGGGATGTCTTTTGCTTTTCCTGCTGCCACAGAGACCCAGAAAAGTGTAGGAAAATGGATGGATGGGGTTATCCTTTTTTTGATTACAGCTAATAAAGAGTGGTGTGTGGTGGTCGCAGCAGCTACTCTCTGTTACCTGTATATGGAGCCTCGTCCTGGCTGTGCCCAGTACAGCGTTCGGTTAGAGACGAAGGCCGCCACTGGCCCCGCTCCTGGCAAATGTGGAGCCAATTCCCTGTACTCAGCGCCAGTGACGGTTAACCGCCTCATTCCTTTGGAGGAGGTGAAAATCAGCTGAGCCGCGTCTCCTGGAGAGACACGCAAACACATACCATTGCAATTACAAGTCTTGACTGCTTTGTGACAGGTGGCAGTAAGGCATTTGGAGTTCTTTTGAACCGGACGATGAAAGCAGACAAACTTATCAGTGTAGATCAACAGAAGACTCACGGGAGGTTATCAGTAGAAGAGTAACATTTCAGGCTCATGTTTTGGCAACTGTGCCAAATCAACCTCAGGTATCATATCAGAAGAGTATCAGGAAAAAAAAACAACAACACCCAACCCAACTGTGATTACTGGTCAGAACAATGGTCAGGACGTCACACAATAGCAGACCACAAAAGAACCACTGGTCAGGACTATCTAGGGGCAGGTTCAGTAGGTTTTCAGAGCACTAATGGATGTTAATTAATGTGTTTGTTCAGCCATACTCACCTTTACAGCTGAAATGAGTCAAAGTGTGTTAAGGTGTGCCCAGTGTGAGCTTCACACAGTGTACCGCAAGGGAGTTTGCAAATCTGCCACATGCCACTGATATCGTACAGATATTGCATGCAAACATGTTTTGCAGTGGATTGTTATGCAAATACCATGAACACGTGTGTTTCTCAAAGGGCAAGCAGCAGCGGGAAACCATTCGTCGCGTTCTGAGGGACATTAAAGACCCGTGCAGTCAAAATGAATTCAACAATGTGAAAATTCTTTGTTGTGATTAAACAAAGGATGTTCCTGACGCCTGATTTTCCTGATATTTAAAAAGAAAAAGGAAAGAAAATTTTAACTTTTGCTAGCTGACCAGCCTTATAGTAAGAAAACACTCAGAAAGAAATCAAAATGGAGAACAATTTAAGTCTTTTTGGGTAAAAATGTGTCCAGAAATATATTGCCTATAGGTGTCATCTGAAACTGTCAATCACACTTTTCAACAACCAAATCATATTTTAAATGTCGCTGAAGTGTGAATAAATAAAAGTTAACAAACAACACCAATTGAAATCAATATACGTTTTTTCAAGCTGCGTTGTGAACGTTCGTAACAGATGCTTGTTTTTATTCAAGCAATGTCAGATGTGATCCAAAACCAAATTCAAATGCAGATGTTTTCATGACAAGCGGATACAGACTGTAGCTTTGTGTTCCATGGAGACAAACTCGAGGTTGGTGTTTTGGGATAAATGGCCAATGCTCAACGGAAGCTTGCATAGACGAAAAACATTCCCTGTTTGTGCTTCCTGGACAAATTGGAAATATGTCAAACCCAATATCTCTGTGGTGCTCAAAACCAACTTTAACCTTTATAGTTGTCAGTGGCTGGTTACCAGGAGCGCAGATCACCTGTTCCTCACCTTTGGCCTTACACTCTCTGGTTGCTGGATTCATCAGGTAGTCCTCGTGGCAGTCGCAGGCGAGGCTGCCGTTCACACACAGCTGATCACACACGTCGTTCTCCAGGCACGTGTCGACCTCTAGATAAAAGAACCACATAGTTAAAAGTTTCAACGGTGAAGCTCTGGAAGGTGTTGAAACAGTCTACACTTGAGTCTTTTACTATTTTGTGTGGGTCAGGACATATTTTGTAAAACTGGTGATAAAGTTAGAAGCTGTTAGCGGGCATCAAGCTGCTTCATCATGGCTGCCCCTCACCTTCACACTGGCTGTCCCCGACCAGCCTCATGTTGCCGGGGCAGTCGCAGAAGAAACCCATCGGCTGGTCCACACAACGATGGGAGCAGCCTCCATTATTGACTTTACACTCGTCTTGATCTGTACAAAAGAAACATTACATCGTAAGTGGTGTCATACAAGGAAGTATGCAGCTGAAAATCTGGATTGTCGTCATCAGGCTGGGAATGTTTGGCTGCTGCGAAACCCTTGTTGTTGTTAGAAACCTATGGTGCAGAAGATATGGAGCCTTTCTGAGTTTTAGGTGCCAGAGGGCAAAATCTGGGTTTTATTCGCGTGAGACGATGTCAGTGGCAGTGTAAAAAAACGCAGTCTGCTAATCTTCAAATGGCTTATTTTGTCCAACCAACAGTCTGAAACATAAAAAAAAAATTAATCACTTGAGCACAATGTCAAACAGACAAACACAGAAAATCATCATCTAGAATATGTGGGGGGTTTTTTTCTTAATTTTTTTGCTTCACAAATGACCGGAACAATTATGAAATGATCAAAAGCAACAGTTGTTTCTACTGATCGACAACTTCAGCTCTAGTGCAGCTGTATTAGCGAGACTGCTGTGCTTCATTGTCACAACTAAACCGCTGATTTTTTAGATTAAACAGTCTTCTCTGAATGAGTAATTCCGGATATAAAGATTCAGTTCAGTTGTTGGCTGCATGTCCTGCAGGACACTGAAAGAGGACATACTTTAATGCAGTAAGGAGCAGTCCCACACTGCCCTCTGCTGGCAGGTTAGCAGCTTTAGCAACAAGGCACGACAGTATACAGCATGAGGGCACTCAATGTGGTGGATTCAAATTTCATTTCATGTCATGTCAACAGAAGTGCTTGTCCGATGGTCAAGCAGCATCTGGAACCCCTCTCAGCCGCCATAGCCTCAGAGCTGGGGCCGTGTCAGGAGTGACACCCTAAACATGGTGAAACTGCCTCAGGTATGTGGACAGAGCTGTCTACATTCCCTTTGGTTATGAAGCCGTCTCACTCACTGCAGTCGGCCTCGTCGCTGCCATCAGAGCAGTCTGCTGAGTGGTCACACCTCCAGCTCTGGCGGATGCACCGCCCGTCTCCACACTGAAACTCTGACGCCGCACATGTGGGGGAAGTCTGCAGACGTGGCCGAGACAAACCACACAACTCCTGGGACTCATCCCGCCCGTTTCTGCAGTCAGACCGGCCGTCACACAGCTTGTTTCCAGGCAGGCAGGTGTCAGACGGCCCGCAGGAGAAGAAGCCAGCGGTGGTGCAGTTGTGGCAGGAAGCCTCGTCGCTGCCATCACCACAGTTGTTCACACCATCGCAGAGGAGATGTAGAGATATGCAGCGTCCGTTGCTGCAGGCGAACTCTTCTTTCTTACACCACAGGCGACCTGCGAGGAGTCAGAGGCACAGTTACAAATTCAGCAGTAATTAAGTCTTGCAGCACTTAAGAGTCTCTGCTAATTTCATCTTCACAGTATGGAGTTAGTGGCATAGTACACTGTTTTCTAACCATTTACAGGAGAGTTTCCCACATCTTCCCACGTCTATTCAACATTTTTTTAAATTGAGAGAAAAAAAACTATAATTCAAGAGGGTTGTGTGTCTTTGAAATATGTAAAGTGAGAACTAATGTTAAATATAGATGTGTTTCATTTTTGGGAGTTAAATTATGGAATGGACTTAGTGATGAACTGAAAAAAAACATTGAAAGGTAAAATAATTAAGGATTACAATGTAAAATAACTGAAATGTGATAATTTAAGTATTTTATATTGTAACCGAAATAAATCTATTCATTCATATTCATTCATTCATTAGGATTTAGGACTTAAGGCTCCTTTATTTTACTTTGGGTTGAGTCAAACAAGAACATTTTTCAAATTTTTCTTGGATTCCAGCTTCTAAAATGTGAATATTTTCTGGTTTCTTTACTCCTCTATGACAGTAAACGGAATATCTACGGGTTGGTGTGGACAAAACAAGACTTTTGAGGACGTCATCTTGGGCTTTGGAAAAATCACTCTGTAGAAAAAAAAATGATTGACAGTTTAATCTGTAATGGAAAGCCTTTAACAGTTGTAATTATATAACGTGGTGTGACAACATAGCAAACAAAAAAGGAGGACTAACCTGTCTAACCTGATTAAATTTGCATGTATCTTTGTTGAGTCGGAGGAGGTAGGAGTCTCGCATGTGTGGGAAACTAACTTACCTACAGTGACTTACTTAGTATCTCGTTCACGTTCTACGTTTTCCTGGCCGACAGTAGAACCGGCAACATTCCGGTCAAATTCTTTCTAATCGCTAAGCAACCCTGCCAACATTTCTATTCTGCCATCACGCACACCAACACTGTTTAAGTTGAACAATCACATGAAATCCTTTCACAACACTTTCCCCGGCAGGGTTTCTCTTTGACAGCGTTATGCAGCGTCAGGTTCATGCTGAACACCAAATATCCCCGTAATCCAATATTACAGTCTCTCATAGCCTCAACAGGATTATAAAACTGAAATCTGCAGTGGTATTTTCCCACACAGTGGTAGGAAACTGAAGAAAGTAGATCAACATACTGTCTGCGCAGAGTCATGGAGCTCAGATATACATGAATATTAGTTAGGTGTTTACAAGTTTGCATGGAGAAGTTCAGTTCTTTTGGAATGAATGGCTCAAACGGTTTGCAAATTCCTTTTAGCAATATTTTGAATACATCATTAATATATGATTATTTAGATGATACAATATCTAATTCATTCAGTACAAATATGGGACTGAAACTGACATGTATTACTGTGTCACACTGACATGTTTATTCTTCTGTTGCTATTTTTGTATTACTCTTTATCCATCCTATTTAATATCTCTGTGTACTGCCTTGTGCTTCTTGCTCTTCTCGTCTGCACTTTGAATTGTCTTGCTGTTGAAATGCACAATATAAATAAACGTAATCTTTGTCAAGAAATGGTGATTTTTGTTTTGCTTTGATTGGTTCACTGGTTCACTGGTTGGTGTGTGTGTGTGTGTGTGTGTGTGTGTGTGTGCATCGTTAGGGATGGGATCGTATTTGTTGACGTTGCTCTCACCACAGCGGTGTTCATCTGATCCGTCCTCACAGTCTCTGTGTCCATCACACACACTCAGTTTCTTGATGCACGAGCCATCGCTACACTTGAACTCCAGCTGCTCGTGGCAGGGGGGTAGAGAGTGGCCTGCAGCTCCTGAGGCATGTGCAAACACACAGTGAAAAAGTCTGAGACAACCAGCACAAATACTTTTAATTTTGCATTTGTTGGGAATTTAATACTTCAATTTTCATTACAAAACATAAAAACAGCTTAACAACAATGTGCGTGCGCATGTATTGAGCTGGCGTGGACTCCGCAAGTTTGTGCAGCATCGGATGTCTTTTTGACGCTGCTGTATGTGTAGTGCAGGACACCACAAAGGACAATCAAAATTACACAATAGACAAGAGGAAGTTACACAAACCATGACAAGCTGTGTCATTGCATTATTTTTGTTTTCAGTTATGTGAGACACATCCTCCAACAGGGTGAGGCACGTGGGATTCAATAAATGGGCAAATTAAACCTTTTCTCTGCAGTTTTGCACATTTCACTTGTCTCCCATCATGTGTTATTTTTTTAGTCATCAAATCTCCAAAATGAATATCCAGGACGAAGTTTCAAGCCTATTAAATCCAAGTGCCTCTATCTGAAGGCTTACTGAGCAGAGTCATTCATAAATTACTTGCATTTTAGTCTTTATCTCAGAGCTAAGGATCACATTTGGACTCACTGGGCTGACAGAGCTACACTGACACCGCACGACACACGTCTTTTATTTTCTGTGCTTGCACAATTCTTGTTTAAAATGACTGTTATTTGTTTGTTGTGTTACATTATTAACAAACGTGCATCAATTCACTGCAGGGGAGGAGCCAGAGGTTTCCATCTTTTTAAAGGTCTACCGACCAATTTCGCACTTTTCTGTCCAAACATGAATATTTCCTCGCACTGTGTTCAGACTGGAACAACTTGGCTTCCAGTGACATAATTGGTTACAAGTCCAGATCGACTTCACTGTAGCTTGCTTTGTAAACAGACTCCATTCAAAGTGACAGGCTCTGCTCGTCTGTAATCCCTCGGGCCGTTAAATAACCTCCAACACAAGCAGCTCTTTCATTTTACGCAAATGCACCAGCAAGCCATGCATCTTACCCCAGATGTGACAGCAGGTTAGAGGCAAGATAAGAAGAAATAAACCTCCAAGGTGTCCCATGCTCGATGTCCTCCACGGTTGCCTGTGGCACGCGGCGCGGAAATATGACGTAAGCGTTGATTCTGACGAACGGCAGCTTTGTCAGTGCTTGCCAGTTTTAACTTTCAATGGGTTATTATTATAGTTTCATCTATAGATAAATCATCCGTCATCAATCATAGTCATCGGCTCCTCATTTCTTTTAATTCGGTTATTTGCTGGTATGACGTAAATATGTCGCTGTCGTGTTGCTAGGATACAGCGCTTCCTTTGTCAAATGATGACGTTTCCGTTTTTTTTTGTTTTTTTTTAATGGCACAAATAACATAATAAGCACCATACGGAGCCCTGGAGATGATATGGATAGGTTGTTGTTTTTTATTTGTTTTTTTATCTCGCACTCGTTACTTTCTGCCATATATGCTTTTTGCACGCGCGACTAACTATCTCGCATGTGCGTGATAGTAACTGGCGCGTGCGAGATAGTAAGTAAGATGCAGTGGCACTCTGGCTCAAAAGATTGAACGAAGTGAACGTTGTGGTGTTAACTCAACAATGTTGTGACGCTGGAATCATGAACAAATGCCGTTTACTTCAACAACTTATACTGTAGCATTGTTCTCAGTAACAGCGTCGTATCGTACGTGTTGTTGCACTCTGACCTTTCTACGTGCAGTGTATTAACTATGACCTGCCTTAAAGGCGAGAGAATGTGGTCTGTGTGAGAATGTCGTGGAAAATTGAAGGTATTTCAGTAAATTTAGGTTTTCTGTCACAACTTTGACATGAATATACTATATGCACCTGCATCCATTGTTAATCGTTTGTCCTGATTGCCGTTGTCACTGCTGCAACGTTATTTCCTAAATTAATTATAACCAAACTACTATTACCTTGACAACTTCTCCATCATCATGGCTAGCATAATAGCTATTATTTAATAGCTATTATGCTAGCCATGATGTGTGTCCAGGTGTTTTAATAGCTATTATAATAGCTGCAGCTATTATAATAGCTATTAAAACACCTGGACACACTCATCGTGGATCATCAAAATACCTATTACATGTGCCTCTTACCGTTACACAATTACAATAAGACACTTTATTAACTTTTATTAATTAATTGATCGATTAAAATTTTGAGATGGTCTCGATCCATGATAATGAGCCTGCATTTAACCGACTGCACTATTTAATTACGTCAAAATGTGCATGAATTAATGTCTCGCACTCACGAGATAAAAACAAAAACAAAAAAACAAACCCATCCATGTCACCTCCAGGGCTCCACAGGGTCTGCTTACCTTTTGAAAAACATAAATGTATTATTAAACATGACGCTGACTTAAATTAAACCAACAGTGTATGGGGTATTTAAAATGTTCTCGACCTCCTGTTACATTAATGAAAGCATCAGGATTAATCAATGATGGAATGTAACTAAGTACATTTACTCAAGTAATGTTCTTGAGCACAAAAAAGAACTAATTTACTTAGTTACTTTTAGGGTTAAAAACACTGATAAATGATGATGATGTTGTCAAGAAAATAAAGTGATGAAGCCTTTTGAAATCAAATAACTTGCTTTTTTGAGTTTTCTGTTTCCACTGAATGTAACTGTAATGTAACTAATCGCATTTACTCATTTACTTTGGTAAACTTGTACTTTACTTGAGTATTTCCATTTTTGCTACTTTATACTTCCACTACATTACATTTGGCAGGCAAATATAACACTTTGTAATCCACTACATTTATTTGATAACTTTAGTAACTAGTGACTATACAGATTGCATGCTGTATAGAGCCAAAGCAACATATTTTTAAATCAGTTTACCTCTCCTATTATTTAATTGACAACCGGTCAATGAATACACAGATTGTATCTTGACAGGTCGATTATCAATTTACTTTTACTTGTACTTATGACACTTAAAAACATGTAATATCTAATGTAATTAAATCTTTTCGGGGCCTTTTTTATGGCTCATTTGACATGATAGCTGGAGATCTAACAGGAAATTGGAACCCCGGGCCGCTGACTGCTGGACACAGCTTATGTACATGGGGCGCATGCTCCCTAATGAGATGAAATCTCAAATGTAGTGTCACTCCGTTAGCTCTTCTTTCTTTACTGCACCACTTCTAGAGTCAGTCGAAAAAACACTCTTTTTCCACGCGAGTGACGAGACATGACAACTTCCTTTGTCTTTTAAAATGTTTACAAAAAAGAATAAACAACAAAGCAAATCACAAAGTCTGAAGCGCGGTCAAAATACTGTGCTGCTTTCTTTCACCACGTTCTGACTCTAAAAACGAAACTTAAGGTACACAGTCAGTTACCATAGTTACCACTATATAGTGACATCACATCATAGAATTTAGAGCATAGAAACGTTTTTAACCTTTTTACACATTACTAATTGTGTATTTTAAACTAACATGCTCTAAGCCTTGCATGAATTATAATTAAATTGCCATCATTCAATTTGAACTGTTTTCAACTTAAATTAATATTGCTTATCTGGCCTTTACACTTAATGTAGGACTTTTACTTGTGAGTATTGTACGATGCAGTACTGGAGCTTTTACTTCAGTCGAAGATATGAGTTTTTCTTCCTCCAATGCAGCGAGGCTCCTGCAGATGTTGATGTTACCAACTGCAAGAACTCACAACAGAAAAGTCTCTTCACCCTCTTGGTGCCATAGGTGACTCTGGAGAAACAGGCTTTTGTATTTTGTCTGAGTCGACCGCTGCACCTTGCTCGAGAATGTGGTTGGAGAACAGTGACCTAAAATGACCCACTCCTGAATAACATGATCCCTCAAAGAGGATTTGCAGTAAGAAATACGATGAATAGATTGTATTCTGAACTGTGCAGGAAGTCCTCTGTTGGTAGTTTTGGGCTCAGGGGTTCTTCAGCATTCGCTACATATATGCATTAATAAAAAGCGCTGGTTAAAGGGGGCACTCCCTCCATTCATCGAACTCTGAAAGGAAAACAGGAATATAAATCCACACTCCTGTGAAAGAACTTGCACTAAAGTTAAGTGAGCTTCGATTTTGACATGGAACAGAGTATTTTATGGTACTATTACTTCATAGATGTTAATGAACGTTCTCAGTCATCCAGCTCACGGTAGTTCTGAGCGGCTTATCGTAGCCAGCTGGAAGCGTTTCAGTTTATTAAAGATGTTACACTTCTCATCCGAGAGGCTTCTTCGGTTCTAACTGACTGGAGGGGAGTGTCCTTACAGAGTTGAGGGAGTGGTTTTTTTGAATCATCTCAAGATACACGAAGAACTTGTTTGTTGAGTTTTCAGGACATGTATTCACATATTTACCTTTTTTTCAAATACTTATCTTATACTATACATTTATATTTACACTTCATTTGATTACACAATTCATATGGGTGTATTACTTTTGATCACTCTATCCAACACACACGCCTCACTGTGTCAACAGATTGGCTTCAGTGTTTATGTGTAAGGCAGCCATAGGTTTGACGTATACCTGTCTGATCATGTTGATGAGCCGCTCCTGTCGCGCCCTGTAAAGCTGCCTCTGTGACTACCCTCACACCTGCTTCTCTACCTGAAACATCCACACAGGTGAGTTCACACCGCTTTCACACTTTGATCACAGCCAGGCTGTAAAGAGCAACTATTTTCTCAACTTGTTAATGTTCAGAGGTGGAAGCTACAAAGCAAAAATACTTAGTTACTGCACCTGAGCAGATGATTCGGGTATCTGTTGCCTGAGTATTTTTTTCGACCCTTCCGCCCTACATCTGAACACAAACAGCGGTACTTTCTCCTCCTTGCATTTTTCAAAACAGGCTCGTTCATTTAGTTCGAATGGATTTGAGGGGATTTATTTTATTTGGCGCCTTTCCAACAACACAAGAATCACTTCAACATATCGGTGCGAT
>CAEMYA010000463.1:1667921-1720147 GCA_903131615.1 Diplodus sargus | reverse complement strand
TTGGCAACAAATGCAATGAAGTTGCAAATTCATATTAGCAACATTAGAAAATATCCTCCCCACTACTTAATGCTTTAGATTATTTCAGCGCTCACCACTGACAACTTGTCCAAAAAGCTCTTCAGGCGTGTCTCCAAAGAAGGGGACACAACCGACCAGGAATTCATAGAGGATGATCCCCATCGCCCACCAGTCCACTGGCTTCCCATAACCCTGCCCGAGGATCACCTCAGGGGCAATGTACTCTGGAGTGCCACACACCTGCAAGAGCAAACCAACACAGGTGAGTTTCGAGCAGCAGTGATGTCTGTGGTGTTTTTTTATTAACATGGAATTATGCTTTGTGTTACATTCAAAAACAGGCTCACCTGCTTGTCAATGAACTCTCTCGTGTCTTTCTCCATGTGACCCTCGTACAGGTTGGTGGTCATGTTCATCAGGCCGATTTTAGACAGGCCGAAGTCTGTCAACTTGATGTGGCCCATGGATGTAATCAACAAGCTGTCAGGTGAAAAATAAAAAAGAATTATTAATACAAGCAGTTGTATTTTACTTTTTAAATGGTGTACCAAATTCAGTAAAAAAAAAATTAAATTGCAAAACCCAGATTTCACGAGTGAAAAAAGACATCTGGATTTACCATGTGTCAAACCAGAGAGCAGATAATGTTTATCTATTTAATGCTGTTTAATTAAATTCATCCTAGGGAACATCTAGAGTACTTTGAGTCATATTCAGTACATGGAGTACAACAAGGAAATTCTTAAACAGCAGTGAAGTGGGAGTTTGTTTGTGTTCTTACTTATCAGGTTTCAGATCCCGATGCACGATACCATAGTTGTGAAGGTACTCCAGGGCTAGGACTGTTTCAGCAAAGTACATCCTTGTCATCTCTACAGGCAGTGGGCCCATGTTCTTGAGTAGGTTGGCACAATCTCCACCTTAATGAATCAGAAAAACAGAAGCCCGTAAGCATTGTGTTTGTTTCAATTTCTGCTCCCTAGACTAATTATCAATCATTTCTTGTTTTTAGGTTTCTACATCTGACTGATACTAAGTTGTTCTAGATTATACAGAGCCACAGGTCTAAATCACAAACACACACACACACAGTCTGTCTCTGCTTTACCTTCCACATACTCCATGACCATGCACAGATGTCGTCTTGTCTCAAACGAGCAGAACATGGAGACAACAAAAGGGTTCTCGGCAAAAGTGAGGATGTCTCGCTCCACAAATGCCTGCTGGATCTGGTTCCTGAGGACGAGGTTTTGGCGATTGATCTTTTTCATGGCAAACCGTTGGCGGGTCTCCTTGTGGCGGACCAAATACACGGCCCTGTCAAAAACAACAAGGAGCCACATTAGCCGTATTATGTTCACACTGAACAGTAAAAAGGAAAAAGGAAAAAGGAAGAAATCCGTTCTTATGGGAAACAATGGCAAAGGCAAGAGGTTCAAGACTGGGCATGTTTCACTGCTGGTTCATCAAAAGGGGGAAATCAGTTTCTGATAAGATAATTACATATACTGATTTTTGATAATGAAACAGTGTTAGGCCGCAATGCAGTAGATATAGAAGAACTTCAGTATTATATAGTTACATTGTTCCTTTCAAAATTCAATAGTTTAAAAGAATAAAAAGTTGCTAAAACATTTTTGGAAAACCAATAAACATTGCCAAGAAAAGCATAGTGAAAATAACACCTAAAACAACAGTCCTTTCCTCTTACCCGTAAGCTCCATTACTGATCAGTTTGATTGTTTCAAAGTCACTCTCAAAAGGCTTCCTTCGAGTTGGTGTCAACGTCTGTGGGGCTTTATTCTATGGAGCGGAAGTAGAAACATGATGTTAGTGGCCGTCGATGGGCAAGTTAAACATACAGAAACAAAAGTAGATTCAAGACTTTTACTTTATCATTACAGTTTATTTAATCATTTACTGTGTGATTAAGTTTCCAGGGCCTGTTCTGCAGTCTGCTAAATTAAGTATAGTGGACCAACTTGTAGTTCACATTTTGTCCATATATCTGAATTTGGGGCGAAATAAACAAAACTGACTCAGACTGCAGAACAATTTAAATCTATCCTCATCTTTTCTTCATGGCTTCATGTAGCTTTCATGAAAATGAAACTTTAAGATGTAAAATATGTCTGATTTCCTTTCACACTAAAATGGGTCACAGGAAACAACAAAAAAACAAATGTCCTGATCATCTAAAGACACATCTAGATACACATTCAGATGTAGCTAAGACACTATTGAAAACAAGGGACACATTTGAAGAAATCGTGTTATAGTGCACATAATCTAAATCTTTAATTTTAAACCACATCCTATTTATTATCAAATACAATGCACATTTATAGGTAGTAATATCCATAAAGTAAAAGTTAACCTCCACATTAGCATCGGGTTCCACTGACACTGAAGGACCGGCATCATACTGTTCAAGCTGTACCATGTCTGGAATAAACAGAGAGAGAAACAGTCTTCAATTCAACCTTCCCTCCTCAAAGTCACTTTTCAGTGAGACTAGCATTGTGTTAGACCATTTCAAGCTTGTCACATGGTGTAAATGTTACTGTGCTGTTCAGAAACTGGTTCTACTACAGCATGTTTATGTGGCAGTGACACATTTATGATGTTTTTGAACCGACTAAACCTGACTTTCACGCTACATTCACATTGCAGGAATTCTTCCCCCAAGTCAGATCTGCTGCATTTATCTATGGTTTTCCAAAACTGTTCATAGTAAAATTTAATCCTCTATCAAATTAAAATGATATCAGATGACACATGCACAGAGTAACAGTCATAAAAGACCTGTCCAGTCAGGTTTAAACACGTTTATTTTAGTTGGTTCGCTCCGCTCTGAGCCACATGTGTGGGTGAGTGTGCTTCATTTTATGAGTTGTACCTTCTAATGGGTCCCGTGTAAGACCCAGCTGGCTGATGATGTACCGCGGGATGTCCGTCTTGATTCCCTGGCCAACTTTGGCATGACCCTCTGCTGCCTCAAGTAGGTGATAAAACTCTTCTGGGTCAAACTCCTGTGAACAGAATCCAAGTCTCATAAATAAGGACTGACTGAAGATAAAATCTTGTCGGACTGCCAGCCAAGGCAAGTGTTCATTGTGTAGCACAGGTTTGAGTCAAAGGCACCTGCAATCTTTAGGATGTGCAGTATGCTTTTATGGAGCCCACTGTTGTTCTTTTTGCAAGCCCTGCCCTTCTCTGCTTCTGATTGGTTGACTTTCTTAGTTGGGTTGGTTAAGTTTAGGCATGAAAAGTGAGATTGGTTAGGGTAAGCACATCAGGGTAAGCATATCAGAGGCAAAGTAGGGCTTGTTTTCACAAGAGAAACAGTGGGTTGCATAGTAAAATTTAAGCTTCTCCTGAAAGTCCAGTTAATACACCTATGTCACAAAAGAATTAGATTTGTGGTATTTAGCCATGTAGATATTTATGACTTCATCTGTTGAGGTATTGAGATATCTGATTCTTTATCTAGTCAAGGGTAGATAAAGTGAAAGTTAAGTAATACTGTCTTCATTCAAAGTTCATCAGTCTCTTGTTCTGGTGACACAAATCCACTTTCTAAGAAAGAATAAAGGTCAGAATTTAATTTTAGTTCTTCTTAAACGTGAACTTCTACTTGTTTAAATCAAAGTAATCTCATTTTCAATTAAGCACAGATTTTCTCCTCTGCAGCTTACCAGACACTCCAGGAGGCGAGCAGGCCGAGAGATTATGATGAGGATCTTCCTGACCAGCTGGATGATGACGGCAACCTCCTCGCTTTCAGAGCGCTCGTAGGCCTAGCAAACAGAACGGGAACAGGGGCAACAAAATATCATGTTTATTCATGCAGTACTCTTAACCGACTGAGAAAACATGTAAACAACGATTAAAAATAATACTTTCAAATTGAGAAAACCAGCAGATGGTGGGAATGGGTGATGTTTGTATAAATATTTTATATGTTATGACACATCTGACCAAATATGGTGCTGAAGCATGTAAACTTTGCATACCTAACAGTTTTTGCATTTCCCCTGCTAGAATGTATATTATAATGAAATTCTGAATGTGACATATATGACAGGGGGAATCTGCCTGTAGCTTTTATAGATAGATAGATAGATAGATAGATAGATAGATAGATAGATAGAAATACTTTAATGATCCCAGACTGGGAAATTATTTAATCTTAATTAAATATAATTTAATCAAAATTATTTATATTTATATATTCAACAGTCAGCAGTAGATCTACAACAATGAGTTGATTAATTGATCAGATGTCAACCATTGTATTAATCGCCAACTATTGTGATACCCAAGTCATTTTTTGAGAAAAAATGTCCAAAATGTTCTGATTTCTGTTAATCAAATGTGAATATTACTATACCTACTATATCAGTAAACTGAATATCTTTGGGTTGTGGACAGAAAAAAAGTCACCTTTTGCATTGAAGAAAAAACAAACAACATTTTCACGATTTTTCTGACCTAGCAACTAATTCATTATACATGACAATGACCGATAGATAATTAAATACTACTTGTAGTTGCACCCTTGTCAGCAGCCAGCTAGCTTAGCTTAGCATAAAGTAACAAAATCTGTCTCTTAACCCCTCTAAAATGTCAAACTATTCCTCTGACTTTCTCCAAAGTTCCAAGTGATGATTATTAGTTTACACATGTAAGTCTATTTGTGTTAACCTCTGGTCATGCAGACCCACAATCCAATGTGAATGTCACAATGTGTAAGAGCAAGAAAGACAGTCTTGTTCCTAGAGTGACATAAGGTCAATTACTCAAACAACCGTGTATTATACTATGAAAAACACACAATTATCACATGATGTGAAGTGTTCAGTCAGTTGGGAGAATCTTGCTTATGTGGTAAATCATGTGTTAAGCAGCGTTCACTGTTGCTGTGCTACAATTCCCAGAGATCATTTTCAATTTTGGCTTTTCTCTTGATGACATCTCTGTGGGTGGTGCTCGTTGACTTTCACTGCTCCTCTGACCTTTTACATCAGAAAGTTTGTACTAAACAAACTGCAGAGCTGTTGCACACTTGAGAAGAGCACCCGAGGTAACAGGCACGCAGACAATGAGTGGAGGTTGACAAATAGGAAATAAAACACTTCTGGAGGCTGTCAAAATATGATTTTTCATTGCAAAGAACTGGAGGCCGTACACAAGGGAGTTTTTTTGTTATCCTTGATACAAAACTTACCAAATAAAAAGATTTCAAAAAATGTCAGTTTTTACAAACTGATGTCATTTTACTCCTCAAACTTTTTAACAAAGTGACCTTAGCACACAGAGTTAGTCTTTAGGTGTGTGTGTGTGTGTGTGTGTGTGTGTGTGTGCGTGTGTGTGCGTGTGAGCATTTGTTCCACTGTATGGGAACAGACTTATCAGTTCAGCTGGAGGTAAACCTAGTTGGCCGTGCCTTCTGCCTGACAGCATGCAGAGGAACACAGGAGGAGGTTGCTATAGAAACTAACGTTTTATCACAACACAGATAAGATCTGTTTCATTTCAACCGGGCTCGATCAATCTGCTTTCATAATTTCATCACATCCAAGTGTCCAGGTGAAAAGCACACATGTAGTGGCTCATCGGCTGATGCGAAAAGCTTCATTTTCAAATCATGTTTAGAAACCAACAAAGCCGTTTCGACCCACAAGATTTCTATATCATAAAATCAGCTGTTTCCTCACCTCGTGAAGCAGCTTGTCCAGCTTCTCCTGCAGCTCAGCAAAGTAGCGTGAAGTAACCAGGCCTTTCTGGGACTTGTCCAGGCAGTCTCTGACCAGCTCCGCTAACTGGTGTTGGATGAAGCCCAGCACCCCGTCAGCCAACGGGAGGGAGCTGTCTGGAGAGCAGTGGGTGATAATCTCCAACAAGCGCTCCTCCATCTGGGCTGTGGCCTGCAGGGAGGGCAAGCACATAAACACACAGTTAAGACATTTAAGGGAGACAGTAATTATGTTTATTCACTCTCTGCACCAAATGTCCATAACATTTCTGTGGGTGGATTCATATGTTGTTGACCCAGTGATCACTGAGCCACCTGCTGAGGTTTTTGGATCTGAAACTTCTATACTCTGTTTTTGAATCTCAAAACTCCAACTCCCTGAGTTTCAAGACAGTCTTTCAGTATTTCTATAGTATGTGTCTGTAGTAAGCGTGGATTAAGACTCAAGCTAGGAATGCACAATAAATATATGGTCGATGCATTATCTATTTATTTGAAATGGTAAAATGACAATAATATGAGGCTTAGTTGCTTTACTTGACTTGCGCTCAGCAGTTACGCACTCAGACACAGTAAGTTGTGATATGCACTTCTAAAGTTGGTTTGTTAGAGAGTCAAAAGTGTTGTCAACTGTTTTTTTTACAGTTTGAGAGAGAGACAACACGATTGTTATTTGCAGCACATGTTACACAAGGTTCAGAGAGGAGGGAAAAGTCTACGAGTTTTAACGCAACAACTCTCAAACAATATGTGGAATATTAAATCGTTCATCTTTGCTCATTCAGGTGTGCATAAACCACAGGTTATGAACTTCTTTTTAAAATACAAAAATGTGAAATAATTAGCAATTTTATTGGCATAAGAAGCAGGCATTTATTGGTTATTGGTATCCGCTGAAAAAAATCTATATTGGGCATCTCTAAATCTACCTTTAAGGATGCCCAACATGGAAATGGAAAAGAGCAATGTGCTGTGTTTTTGCTGCACTTTTCTTGTGCGTACCTTTGGGAAACGTTCTCTGTAAACATGGTTCATCATCACAATCTCATTATCAAAGGAGACACTCGATCGCCCGGGGCTGCAACAGAAACAAAACAACAGATTAGTACACTGTACTTTATCAAAAATGTATTTCAGCATTTACCAATACACAATCCAATACTCTCCACTGAGCCAGTAAGCTGAAAGTGGTTATGTCATCGAAGCGATACAGTATCAGTCGATACAGTTCAGCCCATCCAAACAAACACACAAAGAGGTTTTTTGAGGTCAACATCTACACTTGTACTTTTGATCACAACCTGCAGAAAAGCAATATTGTGAGCCAACATTCGATTTCAGTGGCTCTTACGCTGGTAAATCTACAATCAGAGTGGATTTCACTGTCAGGTTTTGATGTTTCTCCTTTAGATGTTTCCACACGGCTGTCCAAACCGAGTGAATCATCAACATCGCATCAATTAGTCATTTACGGCAACACCGTTTAAGTATTTAGGCTGTAAGATGGGCGTATTTTGCTTGCTTGATGAAGCTTCAAATAGAACAGATGGAGGGAAATCACATGCAAACAGGCTCCCTAAGCCATTTTTTTGTCATGAAAGACGCCTCTGTTGGACTGGATGCTGCCCAACACATACTGCTGCAGCACACCGTGGCTTTCTGCATCAGGCCCCCCCACCCCCCTAAACCACCCCCACCCTCGACTACAGTTCAGCAGCTAGATCCCTGAGGCGCTCTGTTAGCTCGCATGCCCACGCACGGCACAACATGGTGCCAGAACACAGAGCACTGAGGCATCGCACAAACAGCGCAGAGCAGAGCCAACAGACAAAAGTTGTCAGAACCACACAGCTCTGCAGTCAGATCTCCACCTGCCCGCCAGCCAACAGGCATGTGTAATCGATGCGAGGCACTCGAGACGCCAAAAGCTGTGTGGTTGTGAATTTGTCTTTGTCATATGTCATGATGTTGATATGACCGTCGTCCAGGACATAATGACCAAGGAACAGGAACCGCGCAAAACACACTATCCCTATTAACAGATAGTTAATCCCTTTCGAAAGAATTACTCTGCATTTAATCTGTATAAAATATTATTTTCATTAATTTAATGACAGGCCAAGAAACAACATAAAACACTTGCTTAAGCCTGGACAGTAAAACGTGTTTTGATCAGACTATACAAGTGGTGAACACAAGTGTTGCCATTTTCACTCTTATCTCAGACATGATCTGTGACATTTAAAGGAGTCAGATCATTGTCACATTTGTTTTAGGTGAACAGGCTTAGTAAGAATGTCAAAGTGTGAGTCCATGTCTTTCTGTATTCTTACTAGCTACGTAAACTAACATCAGAGTCAAGAAAAGAGGCCACCCCACACTTCATACTGAAGATGTAATCACTATTTTCCTAAAATGAATATGTAGGAAGAAAAAAACCTATATGAGAAGGAGATTAATTGAGGGTTGGCTACCTGAGGCTGCGAGACCGAGGACGTATGACCGTCGAGGGCCGCCCATCCTCGTCGGTCATGCTGTCTGTGCTGCGGAAGTGTTTGAAGAGGAAGTGCAGCTCATCTTGTGTCGGCTGGTAAGGAAGCTGGTGAAGGCGCTCCTGTGAGGACGAAGAAGACTGCAGACACAAAGAGGGATCCATCACTTTCTACAACTTAAATCTATTTTCTTTATCTTAAACAGGTCGAAATCTGATGGTGATTAGGGCCAAAATATAAATCACATTCACCATCTCTTCAACAATCCTGAGATAATGCGATGGTGTTTGATAACAACACTGAATGATAATTGTGAATAATGACTCAAATAAATTCTGAAGGACATGAAAAAAAACAGCACACTAAAATGTTAGTACTGGGCCTTTCTCTCTTGTGAAGTGGGTTTAATACTGTGCAGCTGCTAACTCTGTTAAGATGGTTAAACAGCCATATCTGCTGGACAATAGAAAACAACATAAAAGTACAAACTATTGAATATTGATGTTTGGACAGCTATATTCAAACAACATTTATTTGTGCAGCCCTTAAAAAACAAAGACTCAAAGGGCCTTGACGAGACGCATCAAAAGTCAGCTGGCATAGAAAACATGTTCAAAATACTTCCCAAAAGACTTTCCAAACTGAACTAATCCAGCCTCGGTTGCCAAGGTGGAGATAAATGGGAACAACTTAAGTCAAGACTGATTCAAAAGGCGCTAAATGTAGCCTTTTGTGCTTGTCAAACTCAAAATCACAGTTCCAGTAAATCTTGCTACTTCCTTTTATAAAGAGGACGTTGCTACTTTTCAGTCCTGCAACAGCAACAAACTTTCCTTCAAATGTGAGGCAGTGCCTCTCAAAATAGAGACGCTGACCATTTTCTCACTAATGAGGTAATCATTTATTTATGTTAAATGACTCCATCCAGCACCTTTAAATCAGCATTTTGCTGTTAGCAATTTTCCACTCACTTCAAATTTACTTTCTAGTTCATGACGACAGCAGCATAGCGCACTCTGTGCTGACAAGAGGCCAACATAAGCCCAACCAACTGTTAATACACCTGTGGAGGATTTAAATGAGGCACACAAGTTTAACTGGTGTGTGAATATATAATAGTAGTCAGAGAATGAAAATGGACCTAACAAATTAACAATTACAACAAGAATTTCTTCTGGTGATGGTGTGAACAGTAATGAAGCCAACAGAGGCATCTTTATTCACACCGACAAGTTTCATATTTACCGAGGCAAGAAGTGAAGTCTTTTCAAACTAAACAGGACGCGCTGTACGTTGCCTGCAATCTGTTTCATTTCACAGCCCATGTGTCCTGAACAGAAGAATGCCACAGGGACAGCATCTGTGAAGTCTTTTTCTAATGCCTCAGTATAAAGAGGGCAGTGAGGGCCACTGAAGAGCCTTATTGTCTTCATTGACCTCTGGGCCTGTGCCGGGGTCTGCCCAATAAACTTCCTATAATAGCTGCACATGGCCGACTTTCCCCATAGACTGACTCTCCCCGGCTGCAAACTGCTCATTTGAATTCAAACTCATTACGTCATGCTGTAAACGAATACAATTACAGCTTTATTCTATGTAATGATCTTAAAAAGAAGATTATGAGAATATTTTATAAATAACAGAAAATTTTTTTTTGAAAGGTGCTTTAAGTGAGTTCCTGGTGTGAAAAACACTTTCTGAATATTTAGACATTTATCCTTCAAAATATCTTGAACACCAATTCAAACATGATTCAGTAACTTAAAGAAAACACAAAACAACAACTAAAATGTGATTTCAGCCAAGTTAACATAATAACCACAGCTGATGTTAGTAAAAGAATTTTAAACAACAAGCCATCCATAAATTGTGATGATGTGACAAATATGTGATGTTTTGTTGAAAAGCTGTTGTAAAATATTGTCACTTACAGTATGTAATCTAATAACTGAAACTGCGAGAGTACACACACACACATTACATCATCCTCATTAACATGCCTGTACACAGACTGTGTGGACTACTTCTAACACAGAGTTCCACAGACTGGGAGAATGACTAATTCAAGCAGATGATGGAGGAAAACAATTAACAGTTTGTCATCTCAGGCTTGGCATCCGCGCGCATTAGCATGAATGTGCTATTTGGGCTGAGCGAGGTGTTAGAAGTGCCTGGCTGCCGTTTATCGACCGGGGAGGACTGTGCCATGTTTTGGGATGACTTACTGAGACAGTGGAGCTCGGTGGGTTGGTGCCATAGCCAGATGAGGGGAGGGATGCCAGGGACCATCTCCGGCCTTCAGCTCTGAGAGAAACAGACATGCATCTTACGTAAGCTGCAGCAGCATTGGCATTAGTTAGCATTTCATATGTGAAACTCCTTACATAACAGGCGACGGAGGAGGCCTGTGACTACGAGAGCATGAAATTAATTTCCTTTTCTCTAAAATCATATCTAACAAGGTTCTATGTCCTCACTTGAATCAGAGCCGCTCTTTAGTATTTTGCTCTCTACAAATCTAGCTATAAACCTTCACATGACCAAAAAAAAAACAAGATAGAACACAAGCTTTAAAAGCCAACAGACATGGTGCAAGAATTCTGAAAGAAGCTACCTGTCAGCGCGGGCCAGGTGACTGAGATCACGACAGCAGCAGAGAGAAAGACAAAACCAAAAAGAAAGAGGTTTCAGTGAGTTTGGGGATTTTTTGCACCAAATGCTCCTGTGACCCCTGGCATTCAGCTGAGGGATTAGTTCTGACAATGTTGCCTTCCTTGCCAGTTTTCATCTGTCCAGGACTAGCGCGCAAAGTAAATTAATTTGAGGATATATTTTACATAACAGAAACAAATCTTCACTTCAAAGCCTGACCAGCGATCTTGTCTCCAAAGAAAAAAAAACAAACACACCAAAACTGAGCTGAGAGAAAAAAAAAAAAAAACACACGAAAAGGTTATGTGTTATAATATTTGGCATGTTGCTTGCAAGCAGAGGAAACAGTGAAGTTATTATGCAATGAAGTTCCCACAGAAACTTAAAGGTTAAAAGAAAGCTCCAACAGCGCCAAAACGTCCAGATTTTAATCTATTTGGTGAAGAAGACTGAATGAGTAAGATCTGAAAGAGTGATTTTAAATAGACCAGATGACTTCATAATACTGATTTAAAGACAACTTCAGTGGATTAATGCCTCGATATGGGCTTGAAAAGCATTCTGGCAGGGGGCGATTTGATCTAAAATTTATATTGCTGTATTTTATTAGTTTCTGGTGTGATGGTATGATATCACAGTATTATAAAATAAAAGGGATATTCCACTAAAACATAATGCTACCTTTGTTCACTCTATTGACAATGTAAGGGAACATATCTGTAAAAAGAAAAACATAAACATAAATAATAATAAAGTATGTATGTATGTATGCATTCTGTATTACTGCCTTCAAATAGGAATAAAAAATATTGTATTGATCTACATGCGTTTTGAGAAGGGAGGATCAGCCTGCCCAATAATCTAGGTTAATTAGTAAATGCAATGTGATTCATTCTCAGAGAGCTAGGATGAGGCAGCTCAACAGCATCTGTGTGTGGAAAACCCAAAGTACAATAATCAGTGGCTTGTCTACCAAGCACATTTACATGCAGCAGCAACAGACAAACACGGTGAGGACCATTATGGAGCTGAAGGAGCTTTTGTGTAACGTTGTCAACAGAGCCAGCTGAGCTTGCGTTGCAGTATGAAATCGGCTAGCATTAATAGCAACCTGGAAAACAGTTTCCAACATCCAACAACAATTTGTCCCGACTGTCCCTTAATACTATATACTCCAACACTGCCCGAGCTACCACACTACCAACGATCCATCCTTGAGCTTGAGTTTTAAAGCACAACCTGTGTTTCATGTTGCTGGCCCTCATTGAGAAAGCAGTCCGAGGTAAAATGGTTAGCAAAACTGTTTTTCAGTTGTTGCGGGACAAAATTACAAAATATAGTTAATCTACTGTGTATTCACTTCCTCAGATGGTGAGAGTAGATAATTTAGATAATTTGTTGGTTCTAGCAGATAACGACAGATAAATGAGGTGCTTTGTTTAGCTTCCACAAATTTGTGTCACTGAAGTCAGCATTAGTGAGGAAAAGAGTAGTTACTGGATGTAACCTTAGTTCTATTTGTACATGTACAGGACCACTGATCATCCCGCAAGGTGTTGGGTCCATCCTGCACAGGCTGTGTTGGATGCCTCAGGAGGTATATGGCCAAGTTTGTCAATAACTTGGTGCTGATTGTGAGGCAACTGATTACTTTTCTCAATTATAAAAGTTGCATTCATTACCTTTCATCCAGATAGTATGATACCATTTAAAGTGCTTTACACTGATTTTCTCGGAGTAGGTGTAATTTTTCTGTCTCGCTCCTGTTGTATTTTAGGACAAAGCACCTGAATTGCTCGCAAGTTTTTAACGACTGTTCTTGGGTTTCTTCAAGGTGCCGCTTTAGTCTCGTAGGCTACACATGCCTAAAGCAATACAAGCGTGTTGCCATGGGAACCAGGTTGAATGATGTGTGAGTGGGCTTCGAGGGTACCCTCTACCTAACTGCACGCATCCTACTGAGGAAGAGTCTGCTGGCAGAGGTGTGAACGCTCCAGGCTGAGTCAGTCTCCATCACCTTGCTACTGCTTCTCTACAGCTTCCAGAGTGCCTGCCTCTGTCCCAGCACACTCACACAGATGCTGCATCTCACAGGAAACCCTCAGTGTGTGATCACGCATTAGATTTATTTAATTCTTCAGAATGTAAATTTGTATTTGGTTCATTTGGGTTCACGTTGTCAAATTACACAGCTTCAGGACTTGTAAACAGGAGCCATGTGAATCAAAACTGACTGTGGGTCCTGTTATTTTAAGTGATCACTATGCATGGAGCAAATATTTCAGCGAACCTCAACAGGATTTTATTGTAAAATCTTTACATTTTTTAGAGTGCCCACAAATACATTAATAAAAGGCAGATATTGGCTCGAGTCTCTCCATATTGACTTGCTTACTTCAAGAGTAGCAAAAAAAAAAAGAAAAAAAAAAAGTGCTGCTGTAGGTTGAAAACCGTGCTTAACTTCTTGAAAGCCTTTGAATAAAATCCCTTCGTAGAAGTCTTTGTACCACTTGACGTTATTGACAAGTAGTTTATTTTATTTATAGTGAAAATAGAAATTCATTTTAGGGAAACTAGAGTCACTGTTTCATTAATACATTTCCCAAAACATAATTCCATACAATTGCTACAGCGTTGATAGTCTCCCATTGCCACATCTACAGATCTCCACAGCACTGCGCCAGTGCTGGAGAAAAGTCTGGCTGCAAGTCAGGAGGCAAGCCCTGACATTAAAATGACTAAATCCCCACTTACAACTGATAGCTTGTTCATGTTTGCTCTGTTAGGGACCCGGTTAGGGTAACATGGAGCATGAAGGCAACCAGCTTGGAGGATGTTGTTGTTCTTTTTTTCCGTAGAGACAGGGATTCTGAGAACATTGGCACACAGATGGCGTAAAGGGAGGAGAATGATGCATTAAATGTTTTGTCAATATCAGGCTTAAACCCACAGTCTACATTTGCTGAGTCACACCAATGAAGTGTAGGCCAGAGGTCTTTTTGTCAGTGCAGAAGGTTCATAGGCAAGCAGTTTCCAATAATATATGAATGTATGCATGACTACTATCTTCCTCTTAGACTTCTTTAATGGAAATTCTATCATCTCCAAGAAACTAACTAAAATCATTTAGAAAATATAAAATAATAGCCCTGTAAACTTAACAGTTACCCTTATCATTAACTGTTGACACAGAATACAATCATGATCATTCGAGGTCCTTCTGATTTTACAAAGAAAATATATCCATCTAGGTGGAAAAAGGCTTGCGAGTAGTGTTGACATACCTTCGGGCAAATGGAAAGTTGAGGCAGGCACTGGTCGACACATTTCGAGGGCTGTCCAGAGGGCTGCTCGCAGCTGACAGAGAAAAGACAAAGTTACTATGGGGAACCATTCACAACTGTAATAATAAACACATGAAAATAGAACAGAGACGACCACATGGTTGCATTTAAGTGGAAATGTTCCGAAAAGGGCGACATCATGTCTATGCAGGAACCCTCAATCACTGCAAAACCCAGAAGCATATACCGGCACCTCAAACAGGTCCAACATATCATCTTCGTATTACTTTTCCAAACATTACAGCACTTATCTGGGAACATTCTTAATTCCTGGGGGAAGCCTCATGCAATTTGGTCTCACTAGAGTCTGGAGGTCTGGGTTACACTGGAGTCTGTGGTTCGTCTACATGCAAATGGTTGAGCATCAATTAAGACACAAGAGAGCGACCCAATTAGAGCCTCACTGTACTCAGTGATTAGATAATCCTCGGAATGATTGAGTTCAAAAGGGAGCATGTCCACATACTGCTGGTATGAGGAGCTCTTGAGCGAAACTCTTTTCATAGAGTGCAGCTGCTTCATGGCTTCAAGGGGCTGTACACCGTCTGTACTATTGTTGATTCACAGAGCAACTATTTAGAAATTACCTTTCATTCAATCATCTTAACACTTTCTTCAATCTGATACCAATTCAGACAATATAAAGTCAAAATGAATGACCCGAAACATTCTGGTTTTAAACACCACTTCCTTCAGCAACATGAAACTGTAAATGGGAGGTCTATACTGCAGAGGCTGAACCAGGACTGAGTGATGATGATGATAGACCACATCTTACTTTCAATACTCCGATAATAAGAGCTCAACAAGTACATCTGCCCAGCTGACATTAAATGATTAGTAGTTGATTAGTATTGGTGTACATGCCCTTTATGCCAACAATTAAAACGAAATTGGGATATGGGAGGTTGCCAAGGATAGTAGCGGTGTATCCTTCAAAAAAAGGGAAAAGAAGGCTGCATTTGTAGGGTGCATTTGAAGGAGCCTTCAAACTGGGACAGCCTTTGTGCAGCGTTGTGACGTAATTAGCCTTTGAGTGCGTCCTTTGAAGGTTGCAGCCCCTGAATTGGGACATGGCTACTGTCTCCCTTACATAGTTTGTCCACCAGGGAGTACAAAAGATGAATCTAGGGGTACATATCCCAAGTCTCTAATTTGATATTTCTGAGTTCCTCGATCCTTGTTTGATCCAGAAGTAATTCTGTTCATGCATCTTACTGGCTGTCGAAAAGCTCTTATCGCTCCCCTGAGGAGTGAAAAGGGATCTTTGAGGAGTCATGAGCAAGGATACACAACTTCCCTAAAAGTTTCAGCTGAACACCATGACGCATAAATACTCCGACTCTAGCCCGACATCTGGCATATTTTAACAAGATGGCAGGTGAGGGAAATGTGAATGTAATTTAAAACAAACTAAATTAAATTTAAAACGTGCGATATACTCCTGTAAATTGCGCAACTCAGCATGTAGGTAACAACGCAAATCTGTGAAATCCATAAAAACAAAATGTTTGTTTATGTTTTGTGCTTATGTTAAAAAAATAAATAATCAGCCAATACATAATCATCATTATCAGTTACAGCCTCAATAATACAGTCTCAGTCAGGCTATAATCACATGAACTACTTTCAGTCATTGGTCTTAATCATCTAATTGGAAGCCTCTAGCCGTTTTGTGTAAGTACAAAAAGTGGAAAAAGGGTTTGTCTTGTTGAATAATGGAAATGGGTGGGTCATCTATTTTCGTTAGTCATTTTTCAATCTGCAAGTCACCTCTTTCATTCTGTTCTCCTCTAGCCATTGCCTATTAACACCACACAAATCAGCAATGAAATTACATCAGACTTCATTATTGTCAAATGCACACTGTACATATTGTGCAATAATGTCCATAGAATAGTGACTTTCTTTGACATTGAGTCTGTCAAAATAACATAATAACATTCGATAGCAAGTGTACTGCAGGTCATCCGAATGTCGTGACGTGTCAACCAGATACTGTCTGTGGTGCGGATTACAAGTTGTAGTTGAACAAGCTTAATCTTGTATTAGTGATCGTGGCCTTGCCAAGGTGCCCTCCATCTTACCAACACTAATGTGAGTGGAGCAGATACTCTGGCAGCAGGCTATATGACAATTAGCAATTTCATGAGATGTCTTTAACCAAACACAGTGAAACTGAATGTTTTCATACAGCTAAAATGTGAAAAATGTGATTTCTGAGAAGGTCTGGTAATGTGTTCACACAAAGCCTGTTGGATGCTCATCATTTTGTCTCCAGTGGTCAAGTGACAACAATACAATTTAAACTTGGGAGTCATTTTGACTGTTATTTAGCAATAACTCTGTCTCAGTATGGACATGCAGAAGAGCACAGCTAGAGTCCATCCAGCTGAGATTAAATCATAAGAACTGGGATGGAGAAACAATGCAATGGGCAGTTGGATTAAAAAAACAGAAAAGTGAGTTTAAAGGTAAATACTTCAAGGACACCAAACTGCACTTCAAACTTTTTTCAAGCAAAGTTGTTAAAACCAAAGTCTGAATATCAAGACTTCAATAGTTTTCTCCTTCGACTATGTGCTTGTGAGGTTAAATGTAAATGCAACACGGCCCTTCGTCTGCTCTGTGCACGTGCATCTGCTTGATTGGCCAATGCAGTGAGTTGCTCGATGACACTGAGCCAGAGCCAACGCCAATATCAACATGTTTTTTTTTTTGCAGTGCTCCTGCTGGGACTTGCTGGGATTAAAGGTTTCCAAACGTTGCATTAAATCCTACCGGTGTGGAGTGAGAGCGGACTGAGCGGCCGGGACAGCGTGGGCGATGGCGTCCCAACGCCGAGGCTCTTCCTGTTGCTGCTGCGACAGCTGAAAGACAAAGAGAGAAAGTCAACTATCTGCCAAGATAAACATACATCACTCATCTCCGTCTGTCATCACAATTTGAATGGAAAAGTTATGGTGGTAGTTAGCACATTGAGTGATACTAATGTGTTTTAATTCTTAACCTTCACAGCAATTAAAGGTTGTTAGTAGTATTCAGTAGCACGGGGTTTGAAATATGAAAAACAAAAGGAACAATATTAGGAATTTAATCATGATGAAAACAGACTCCCATTTGTCACATGGGTAAACTATGCTAGGCAGGTATGTTAACATCTTTCTATTGGGCTATTTTGTGTCCGTTATACCATTTTTCCTTTACATCTACGGGCCTTGCTCTCCTCGGTTTGACTCGGCACTGCAGCCCAACACAGCATTACAGGAAAAGTTGTGTTTTCACCAACAATAACTTTAACAGTAAACATGACTCCCAAAAGAGCTGAAAGTGAACATGACAAAACAGTAAAACACAGCGGGTGTTTGAAAGTACAAACAGGATGGCCGAAACTAAAAACACACTGACTTTTATTAACATCTTTTTCTCAGGCTTCCTGCACAGACATGAGTTCAGTATCAATTTCAGGGGCAGATGTGCATTTGTTACTAGTCGGCTGCAGTCACAAGTGGTCACGTCACGGCTTTGCCCCACTCTGGAGCATGAGCAGGTCCATCACCAGCACAGCTTGGCTCAACTCGGCGCAGTAAAACTGGTGATGGAAAAGCAAATCTGTGCGGCTCGGTTTGGCACGGCCAAGAGCGCAACTGGAGAAGTGCCATACCAATCCTTGTGCATAGGGCTTCCTTCTTTCTTGTCATTAATTTTCCAGTAAGTTTCTTCTAAAAGCTACATTTTCTCCCATTGAAATTAATATCAAGAACATAAAAACTGCTATGATGTTAGCATGCAGCACTGGAGGAAAAACATGGACGATTCTGGTGTTTCTTTTTATCACTGAACAGCTAAGCTGAATATAAATGGAAATCTAGACGGAAAATAGCTCGGTATATTCCTTTAAGCTGGCTGTAATCATTTCATCCCTGGGTTTTATCCACCCCATAATTACACGTTTGACACATACAATTTTTCAGCATGTATTTATATTTAAGTGTGTGTTTGTGAGTGCATTGAGCAGCAGCTTGTGGACACAGAGACACTGTATGGCAGACTAACATTGAGCAGATTAAGAAGACACTTGACCTCCAAAGTAGCAGACTGTGATCCACTAAGCTGAAACTATTCTAACACAGTGACTAAGCCTGAATATCGCCAAGACATATCTGAGTTTGTATGCAAATTGGTAGGCTGGGTTTAAACTAGGAGTGGTGAAAATGTGCAGGGAAGTCCAGTTTTCTGTGTTGTACAATTTGCTATTCTCTCTCGGGTATGTTTTTTTTATGAACATTTTTTTAAATCATACAGATGTTCCCATAAAACATTTCAAAGTTTGTTTAGTCCCATTCTTATAGAAGAGGTTTATAGCAGCAATTTTCAATATGCATAAATTAAGTTTACATTACATTATAGAGTAGTGACACAGGCAAGTCAAATTGTCAGGGGAATCTGTTTAGAGCCACTGAATGTTTCAATAGTGGTGCCAGTGTATCGATTATCATATTGCAAGACGACGCGATATATTGCTGTATCGATATTTTGTCCCATCCCTAGCGATTAGTTTCATTAATGACTGTTATTCTGTTTAAACAATTACCCTATAAATTGTCAAAACATTGTGAAAAACATGCTGATTACAACAAGGTGACATCTTCAAATACTGTCTGATCAACCAAGAACTAAAAGATATTCCGTTTAACTGACTCTGCCATTAGAGATGTTTGAGAACTGATAATGTGGAGGTTTTTTTTCGAAATTGTTTTATCCAAATAGCTGCAGACTCATCGTTCAAGATATACTCCATTAAGGATACTGGAAGGTTTGTTCAGACAGTAACTGAGAGTTTGGCCTCATCATATCAGTTTGTGCTTTTTGTATTTCTTACCTGAATATCCACCACCCATCTTTGGTGGCCATACAAAGTTCACAAAACCAAAGTTACCATATTCGGATTTTCAGTTCTGAAGAGCAATGCACTTGTGAGACGGACAGGATGCTGTTAACCGCAAGCAGAACTAAAGTTTCTGAAAATCCTTTCAACACTCGTAGTTTCTGCAGTTACCAAAAATACACAATCCATGGTGAGGTGGTACAGATGAGGGCTTATGATATTTAGCTGTAAGAAGTGAGATTTCTTTGTCTCTGCCCACTGAGATTTACTTCAACCGATGAGATTATTTCCGCCTTCAGAGCTGCTCTGCCTTGAGAAATGTTTATGTAACTACAACTCTAATCTGCAGGCAGATGCGTGACACACCAGCATGGCCGTGTCAGCCCAAGAGGGAAAACTGATGAAAGCCAAAACACAAAGAGGAAACCTCCTGTCAACAGACTGGTGGCTGAAGGGACTGTGTGCACAGACAACAGCAGCAGCAGGTCCAGCTTGAGCCACAGATGTCCAAGACGCTGTGTGTGTGTGTGTGTGTGTGTGTGTGTGTGTGTATATAAAGGGAAGGCGGGAGGGAGTGCTAAATCCTCTAGTTCTCAAAAGAAAGGGCACAATTTGACCAGCGACAATCAACTAAGCAGGTTTTTTGTGTGACATAAGGATGTACAGCTCAGTAGTGCTAAAATGATAACTGAAATAATCCGTAAGTAAAGATGCCAAACATTGCGTGGCTCCAGCTTGTCAAATGAGTAAATGTTCTGTTTTTCTCTGGTTTAAAGCCTCGAAATTGAGTATGTGTGATTTTTAGACTGCTAAAACCAGGAATTTGAAGACCTTTGACTCTGGGAGACATCTTATAGATCACAAGAGTCGAGAGGCTCTGTGGACCTTCTGTGTTGTGCTGGAAGCCTGTCATTAGTTTACGTTAGCGGACTCCATTTCTAAATGAACGTTAGCTGCTGTTGCTCTCTGTTAGCGGAGCGGAGAGATGCACTGAGAGGAGGCACTTGAGAACGTGCACACAGTGTCATTCTTTGGACTTGTCTCAGAATCTCTGAGTCCAGAGAGTCCACTCCAGCAGTATTAAAGAACCTCAACATATCGTCCTCAGGCTTGGTTTAAGCAACTGAGAGAGATGAGGGAGGTCTAATTTTTCACAACAACTAACAATCAGCTCCATATGGCAAAAAAATAGATTAATATGCGCACATTGCCATTAACTGTGCCATAGAGCCCTTCTAAATTAGAGATAAAATCTGCAGATCAACTGACAAAATAATGGTTGGTTTCAGCCGCAAAAACGCAACGTACTTGCAGTTTCCAGCTTCTCAAATGCGAAGATTTGCAGATTTTCAATATTTAATACGATTGCAAACTGTGAGCCAGCTCTTTGATGACAGAACTTTTGGCTCTGGGAGATTGTACTGGCCATATTTCAATCACTTCTGACATTCTAAAGACAAAATAAAAAAAATGGATGACATATTTGACAGATGAAACACTAAATCCGCTTTAGTCAACAGTAAACATGCCGCAGACGTGTCAGTTCAGTTAGTGACACGGCCTCTTATCAGACAGTGAACAGCTGCAGGTTTTATCTCCAGTCGTCTGAGAGTAAACATGACAAACAGTTAACTCCGACCTCCAGACAGTAATTATCATCACCCCAGTAGTTGCCAATACAAACAGAAACGGTGTAAAAGCAGGCTTGTCTCCATATAAAAAGACCTTCTATTGTCTTTATTTAACTTTGACTGGTCGAACCAACTGAACCCATAGTTACAGTGAATGGGACACAACAGACAACAAAGACAACTATGTGTGTGTGCCAGCACCTTGGAGAGTGTGATTTTAAGAGCCGGTACTGTCTGTAAGCTGTGTTAGCTCTTCTCAGAGGGGTTATTTTCTGAACAAAGCGACACAAACTGAAGCGTTAAACTGAACACACGCAGGATTAACGGTGGCGCACACGGAGCTAGCTTAAAATTGTGTTTGTTTCCAAATAACGTTCACATGGATGAAGACCTGTAAAGACCAGCTGCAGTGGATAAAAACGGATTTGTTAGCATTTTAACACCAAAACGAACCGAACTAGCTTGATGCTCCACATCCCAACTCTTGATAACTACCTTTTTGAGCGCTTCAGCAACGCTCCCGGAACATAGTGCGACTTGTTCTGGCTCGGCACCGCGGTCCAGTGGCTCGGATCCGACATGCTGGAGGATTTTCTTGTGTTTTAAAGTTAATGGTTGTTTCAGAAAGCTGAAGCCGAGGACGATGAGAAGCCCGCTCCCCCTGCTGCTGCTGCTGCTGCCGCTGCTCTCCCCACCATCGTCTCCTCTCCTCGGCGGTTCCTTTTGTATTCACACCGACTCCGGCTGCCTCGTGTTGCTCCCCGCGGCTCCGGAGCTGCCTTCACATCCTCCGGTCGGCTCTCTGGTCGCCGTCCTGTCCCCGTAACATCACCTCCATGTCGGGTTATCTGGTGTGTAATCGCGTTCACGCGGCGGCGGCACACTTTAGTTTGAACACAGACGCTGCTGGCTGCGTGTGTGAATGCGTGTGAGCTAACGTGAGCCTGGTGCTGCGTTCAAGTGCTGCTCGTTACCTCTGGCTGCTCAATGCTGCATTAACCATTTAGTCTACAAGTGTCATTGCAACACAACTACCTAACGATACATCATGATAGCCGTTTAACCCGAGAATAGAAAGTATCCCTGAAAAACAAAGTGCAGGACTGCATTTTGTCTTCAGTTTCACAAAACCTCACCACTAGCCAAAAAAAACCCCATGATGATATGGAATTTACAATGCTATAAAAGCAAGCAACGCGGCAAATCTTCATTTTAAAGTTGGTATGTAACTATTCAGAAAGTCGACTGAAAGAGGTGAAACTGTTCCCACACCAGGAGATGAGCAGCTTCATCTCGTTCAGTCAACATCCATTCATTACTGTTGTACTTCAAAAGCACTATTTGAACTAGATATCGACCCTTTACCAACAGTACGCAGTACTAATTTGAACTCTATATCAAAGTGCATCGCTGTTATTAGTTAAACGTTACACATGGCACCATTTGAAAGAGCTTGCAACGTTTGGCATTTTTGTATTATGTAACTAAGTTTCAACTGTGAAATTTCAATATCCCAATGTGCAATGGTGTCAACACTTTTGAACTTGTGTGTGTTTTATCTTGTTCATATCTTGATGTAACAATGCACATTTCCCCATTGTGGTACTAATAAAGGATTATCCTATCTCAACAAATTGAGCACTTTACTACTGTACACAAAAGCCCTTTGGGTATGAAATATGCTGTATTAATAAATTTGACCACAAAGACACATTGGTCACAGTGTACTAAGGTGCCCAGTCGACTGTATCTGTCTTTATCGGGACAATGCTAAATGGGCAAGAGTTAGCCTTTGTTGTCCCTGGACAGATTTTACTAAAGGCTTGCTGAAATACATCACACTGTGAAGGAGAGCAGACCAAAGAACTGAGGCTGCTAAAGATGGTAGGAGTGAAACTAAGCTCTGCAGCGTGTTGACTCCTACATTGCACAAGTGCTGCAAAACAACTTGAAGCTGAACAGAACTTTTTCTCTAGTCAACATCTCGACTATTTTTAGGCCAGGCCTGCATTCGTTGGACAATATAACACAGCTGAGTGGTAGATATGATTGAGGAGGATGAAGAGTTCTGCTCCACACCATTACTTATTAGTACAGGTACCCCCTTCTAACAGGGTGCAGTGGAAATGCACTCATGCCACTAAAGAGTTAACCTTGGAAATAGAAAAATGGGTAAGCAATACCTTATTTGAATCTCACTATCTGAGCTATATTTGACTTCTTGACATCAGTCTTCTTCAAATATATGAGAGGTTGCCTGTTTCGAGACATTAAAAGGTATAACCCCTGATATGATGCGGTTAACTGCAGACTATTTTGTCAAAACTAACAATAGTCAGAACCATTGCTATAGAAACACTCGTCATGTTCACCTCTGTACTCACTCATAACGTTGTAGCAATTTCCTACGGAACCTAAAAGCAGCGCAAGATGTTGTTGGGTTAAACCATGAGGAGCTTGGCAGAGGAAGGATCCTTGCAAAAGTTTTGAACAATGGTACGTCCCACTGCATGTTGTTTTGCTTGAACACATTTCATGTTTTTTTCTATTAAACGACACAAATTTCACCACTGTCATCCAGATAACCTTAACATGTTCGGTGCATCAGAATCAAAGGTGGCCGTGGGGAAGCATTTTCTTGCATACAAGTGCAGAATCTGTTGCAAGAGGATGAACACATGTCTGGATGGTGAAACAAACACGGGGATCTCTAAAGCAAATTGCCGTGAAAAACGATGCCAACAATCTGCAATCTGCCAAACTGTGGCACCAGATTATTTATACTGTGTGAAAACTGTCTCATGCGAAGCAGCGCAGGTTTATCGCGTCTGAGATTTTTTGCCTCCCCTTAAACAATTGCTCATTTTTCAACAGAGAAAAAATGGGATGCATTGCCGCTCGGTGTGTGTGGTGTGACAGCCCAGCACAGCTCACAGAAACATGCTGGATGCAGCCGCCTCTGTTTGCAGTGTGTTGCCTTCCTCCACAGCACCCAGCACGGTTGCCAAGCAACCCACCTAGACTTAGAGACAACTAGTAAATGATAGGTCTTCACTGGTGAAACTGAAGCTATTTAAAATGTAAAAAAGCAACTCAGACTTACTTCTTATTTCCATTTATATTTTACGCAAGTGTTAAATCTGGAAAACCACACATCAGAAAACATTTGAATTAGCTGTTCATTTCACTTCACTTGCCATTTGAAAAGCTCTCAGCAAACACTTCAACAGCATAACTTTATCTTTATGTCATACTGATCCAATCTGTCATGCACATCTCATTTATCATACACATCAATCTATTGCCTGCCGCCTCTGAGCCAAATTCATTTAAAAAAAAAAAATTCTCTTTCATGACATCTTTGTGAATTTATCATCTTTTTAAATACAGGTCCTGAAATAATGAGCAAAAAACCCCCCCAAGGTCCGTTTAGCAGCTGCTGTTCTGGAGCTTTCAGTCATATCACGCTATCTTCTGCGGCAAATTAAGCGGCAGGTATCATATAGCTGCTGATGTTCAACTGAAAAGATGGAGTTATATGACTGAAAGCAGCAGGACAGCTGCTAAAACCACTTTGTGCAGAGATTGTTTGCCGTTTCAACGCTCAGTCATTTACTTTCAGTCATTTTACCAAATAACCAATTCAATAAAAACGGTATAACAATCTGCAGCACATCTATGATTCTATTCCTTGCTACAGTGAGTATAAATGGATGTTCACTGGCAAGGTGATATGCATTTGATGTTGGCAATAAATCCCATGCAGGGACCAAAAAGGGTTAAATTCTGGACTGACTTTTTTCTTTTTTTTATCCACCTGCTCTATAAATCTCAGCCCCAAGACCATTTGTCACTACCGAAAACGTAAATCTTTAAAAATGAGTCAAGAATACAGTTTTATTTTTCAAGAGCTTTCTGATAATCACTGGGCACTGTAGTTTTTAGCAAACAGGATGTTAATGGTTTGTTTGTTGCGGACTATCTTCAACAGTGTATTAATACGCACTTAGCTCTCTATAGTGAGGTGTGTGTGGGATTGAATACAATTAAATTATATTACCAATGTTAATTTATGTTAATAAAATGAATTGTAAAGCGGTGCAGAAGTATGGCTCATTTGTGTATTTTTAATAGCTCTCGGTCAGCAGCTTGAACCTGCAGTGTGAAACTTTTGTCTCCCCCCTGTGGCAGTTAGGTCTCTCTGCCAGAGTTGCTGTGGCAACTCCTTAACGACGGTTGCTCCCCACACTGTGTGCCAGCGCAGGGTGTCTCAACAGACACCTCATTTCAAAACTCTGGCGTACTGCAAAATATAGAGAGAGCGATTTATCCGGAGGGTGGAGGCGTGAAACTTGTTTGGCTTGAATGTAGAAGACCTTCATCTGTATGTGAAAGTTCCATAGTCCAGCTTTAATAAGACTTGTAGGGTGGATCAGTTTCAGATCAATTTTCCGTGTTGAGGTAAAAAAAACTGATCAGAAACTTTTTCGACATGTTCAGTCCGTAGAGACAGTGTGCGTGTGAGCTGTCTTACCTCCAGGGATGAAGTGTTTGTAAGGGGCTGCAGGGGCTGCAGGGGCTGCATGGGCTCAGGAGTGTGGGGCTCTGGCAAGTAGGCGACAAACTGTAAGGCAAAACATGTTGGCATGGATTAGTGCACTGACTCAGCACCTCAGCCTCCCCCGGCGTCTGTCACCTGTCTGCAGGGGAGCTCAGGTCGAGGGGGAGAGATTGACGTCTGCATGTCACTGGCTGACACGACACAGTCTGTTGCATGGTGGCTGAATGCATGTGATTAGCTGGTTACACCACAGGAAGTTAGCAGCTGGGTGTCAACAAACCCTAGCGGAAGTTTCATCGTCCAACACATGTTTACTTTGCACCTAATGCAACGTTCAGCAGCAGGGCTTCAGACTAACTCTTCACACTGGTTTCACTGGTGCACCTTGCTTCCCCCCCCCTTTTCGGCAGATATTAATTTAATCTCATAACAAATCATGTGAGTGAGTGTAAACCGGAATAAAGGTGAAGACGAATGTTTTTTCCCCCTTTAAAATCACAGCACGCACCACAAGAAGATGTGATTCCTCAACTGCAAGATATCAAGATATTGCAAGATAAGCGCAGATATCTAAAGCAATGTTACATACATGTTTATTTCAACGTACAAGTTTTCAACACAACACTGTCATGACGTAATGGGTTTTGTTTGTACTTTTTACTATTTACGACAGTGTTGTTGCACTCGGAACCTGCCGGGGGGCGCCAAATCACATCAAAATGCCGATTTATACGTAATGTGGCTTTAATGAGGGTATTATAAAAGACATTAACTGTTGGAAAAAGTTTAAACCATGAGCGGGCTCTAAAATGTGGAGGTTTTGCAGTGGCAGAGAGACAATTTAAGTTGCACTTGAGAGATGTTCCCCCTGGAGCCCTAAGCAGTGTCAGGGAGTGACTAACACCTGGTAAATCTAACTACACACTCCATGTTATGATGGCTTCCTGAGCACCCTACACAAACAAACCCTAAGACTGTACAATTGTAAAACGTCTTCTCCCATTTCAACACCTTAACGTACTATTTTGGCATCAGAATGTGCACGCTCAGCCGTCCTAAGGTCTGCATCTCCCTGATGCTGACCCTGCAGCACCGTAGCTGCTCTCTATTGATTTCCCCGCTCAGATGTGAGCTCTGCCTCGTGGGCTCCACAGTGCTGCTATTGTCTCAGTGCTGCAGAGGCTTCTCGGTGCTAAACACAGCACTGGCTACCGAAGCACTAATGAACGTGTTGTCATAGTAATGCAGGGAGGATGGCAGGAAAAACAACTCCTTGCACACACACTCCTCGTCCTGTAGTGTCGGCTCATAATTACACAGCACACGCAACTCGTTACGCCGTATTTCGTCTTTACACATCTTCTCCTTCAGACCCCTGAGCCAAAGCTCTCGACGGCGATTGAGTGAGTAATAGCCCGTCATTTCCATTTTGCTTTTTTCATTTGGTCGGCTCTTCATGGACACACTCGTCCAGAGTGTAAACTGAGTAGAAATTCTCCGACTGAGTCACTGGCGACATTCACGCTGAATTTCTGATTTTCTTTTATTTTTCGGATGTTTTCCTTAAGGGGGATTCTGGCGGCTACAACCTTTGAGTGACGAGACAGCAGCAGGATTGTCTCCAAAGCAAAACTAACAACCACGTCAAGCAAATTTAGAAATGAATGCAGAAGAATCCAGGATATTTTAGTCATATTGTTGCACCTCACTCGCAAAACGAGGACCTAAATCTGGTCACGGGTAACGTCATCTACTGCAAAAAAAGTTTCTTTTTAAAAAGCTGTGCACCTTGATGCAAATATCTTAACCAAAGACCCCAAGCACATGTCATAGCTTTGTTTCAGGAAACTGCGTCCGAACCCCTCCCTGCTCAGCCAGTGTGAAACCTGCTCTGTATCTCTGCGCAGGATCAGATAAAGGCCTAAAAATGAAACAAAAACAGCACATGCTTTGCCGAGATGATCCACTGAGGGGGCAGATGGATGGATCAGAGAACGGGCATGTGAGCGGGGAGCTCCTACGCCTTATGGATCAGCATCTAATGGGCAGCAGGTACTCTTCCCCACCTCCCTCCCAACAAAAACAAAACAAACAACAAAAAAAAGAAAAGAAAGAAAAGGCTACATTCACTCTGGAGGAAGAGTGGGCGGATATAAGACTGCAGCCGTGTCCTTTGATGGGAGATGGGATTCACAGGTTAGCAATTACACACAGAAAAATAAATGAAAACCTTCTCCCGAAGAGCGAGAGCCATTTGCCTGCTGTGAGGGGGAGCAAGCAAGTGATTCATGCAGGAACGGTGGAGTGAGGGAAGAAGAAGAAGAAGAAAGATGAGACAATAGAGCTGGAGAAAAAAAAAAAGACAAAACAGATTAAAGATCTGTGAAGCCGAACAGGTGCTCGAAATGCCGAAAAACCTCCTCTCCTGCACAAGTTTCCTGTTGTTTCTGTAGTTTGGTTTGACGAGTTTATCCGGCTGTGACGTGTGCAAACACAGCTACAGTTTGGACGGCTGGATCTCTCTACATCCAGTGAGGTTAAATAGTTTAAAAAGTGACATTTTCAATAAGAAACAGGCAATCTGGGGAGCGCTGAGACACCTGTAACTCCTCGAAATCCAAAACACAAACAGCTGAAACTGAAGCCTCGAGCAGATGTCATGCTTGGGTCTCACAGCTTCAGTGGTATTCATGTTTGAACTGCCACACAAAAAGTCTGTTGACACTTTGTGACTTGATATGAGCACACAAACATTGTTAGACTACAGCAGTTTCACACGGCAGCTGTCACACATGCACCTCAGGATATAAAGAGAGATTTAAACATGTTTTTAAAAACTTACTCCAGAGTCAGAGAAGGGATCTTCAGTTTGTCTCGCCTCGACTTCATTGTTGCTGGACAGCAGAGCGCGGGGGCTTCATTTACCACAGCGCCGCACCAGTGGAGCTCGCAGCCGGCTCCCAGACACTCATCGCTGCGGTGGGAGACTAAAAATAACCCCGTTTAGCCGGAGTATCGTTTACCGGCGGCTTCAGCGGATTCCGGGGGAAGGTTTCTCTTTTCACAATCGAACGCGGGGACGTGTTGAACAAAAACAAACCGCGCGTCTCGCTCCTCGTCTGTCTCCAAGGCGCACCGGAGAGTAACTGCCACACAACCGGAGGGAGCGACGGGTCACCGCTTACCTCCATGTGACTGGTGGGGAGGGAGGGAGGAAGGGAGGAAGGGAGGCAGGCAGGGAGGGAGCGAGAGAGACGAAAGGGGGAGTCTATTGGCTGGGGGTGGCCAAATCAATTTGGGCGCCTGTCAACAAGAGGGAGGTTGTTGTGGGTGAGGACGGAGGGAAAGTTGGCGTCAGGGCTTGGATGTGACTGCCAAAGCTGAAGAAGAAGAAGAAGAAGAAGAAGAAGGGGGGGATATTCATATGTATTGTGTGTTTAATGTGTTTTTGTTGTGCACCCTCATCTATTTCCGGCTGTTGAACCACAGTGACGTGACGCCAGAATCAAAGTTTCCACCCCGTGTGTTGTTTGATGAGATGTGTGTGAGACCAGATGAGGCAGAGCCGTGAACGCTGGCGGGCTGCTGGTCGTGATGAGGCTGGGGAATACCTCCGCTGGAAACCGTGACAGCTGCCACACGGGAGGATGCGTTTCTCACTCTGTGCGTGCGCGCGCGCGCGCGTGTGTGAGTGCAACCGCCGTGCACGTGCAACCACACCACATTTATTTATTTCTCCGCCGTTCATCAGAGCACGTGCGGGCAGGACGTTTTGACACGTTTTTGCAGCGTGCGTGAAAGTCAATTCTCGTGCAGGTGGGCGCGCGCCTGTGTGCGTGCGTGCCGTTGTGTACGTGCGTGCGTGTGTGTGTTAAGTGTCACTTTTTGCACCTCAGCTTGGCTGCTGCTCAGCGCCTTCATCTCCAACGGCAACGACAGCAGTGTCTTCCTGGTTGCTAGGGAGCTGGTGATGGTTTGCCTGGTCGCTAGGACACCAGCTTCACCCAAGTACAGAGTGACTCGAGGCGATCCAGCGTTGTTTACTCGTAGGATTGACCATTATGCTGCTTGTTTACTGCTGGGATCTATAAATCCTTAACAGCCACTGAAGCAAATCGATATTCCTTGGTTCAGGGGGAAGACATTGTGATCGGAAGAGAAAGATCTTCACCGACCGATTCTGAACTAAATAAACAAACCGTCTTCCTTATCATGACTGAGTGAGCCGAATAAACAAACTGACCTTAAAGGACGACACACTTTCATACTGTTTTACCTTGTTTATAAATGGCGGACCCTGCCACCTTTCTAGCTTCAAACTGTGTTCTGGGAACCTTATTGTCCTCTGAGGGCTGCTTGTCTATTTAGTTATGGGCAAAATAGGTATTTCCTAGTTTGTATTATTACCTCATTAATATTGTGAATATTACAATTAAGTTTTACAATTTAGTTTGGCTATCTCCAAAAGTGCGTAGTGCCTGTTTAAAAGAACTGATGGTTGACCTCTGGTTTCACCGTGGACAGGAAAAGCGGTCTCCTGAAAGAAAGCCGCAGAAGCAGCAGATTTGACAAAGCACATTCTCCTCTCTTCTTCTCTTTCTATTTCTCCGTCCGTCACTCACCGACTGAGGAGGACGAGGCGTGACAGTACACACAGGCTGTGGTTGGGGGGGGGACAGGTGAACATTTGTTATAAATCGAGAGAAATACAGGAGAATTGTGAGAGCAATGGAAAAACAAGAGTCTCCTGGGAAGATCAGGAGAGTTGACACCACGTGTTTCTGACGAGACCCCAGGGCCAAGTGTTTTTTGTGAAGAAATGTGAAGTTTCAACATATCCTTGGTTCACGGAAATGCACATTCCCAACATTTATTTGTCAAGGACGGTTGTAAGGTTTTAGCTGGACAGCTTCAGTTGCTGTCTTGGCGGAATGGAAAATAATCTGATGGTATCTGTCTCAAGCAAGAGTTGCTGGTTCACAACAAAAAAAATAAAGATTGTGGGATGGCTTTGCCTTTGTGTCTGAACCCACCTGTTGAACCTAATGAGCAGGAAAACAGCCTGCTGTGTGTGTGTGTGTGTGTGTATCTGTGTGTGTCAACGTGTGTCAACGTGTGTGTGTGTGTGTGTGTGTGTGTGTGTGTGTGTACATTCTGTTGGGTGGTGTGGTGGTGGTGCGGTGGGGGCTTCCCGTTCCCGATTGCTTGGTAATTGTTTTGTTCGAGCAGCATTTCATAGGAGAGCCGGTTTCCCAGTTACCATGGCGATAGGGGCTTTCCTGCTCTTCCCTTCCCATCAGTCTGTGTGCTTCCTCCCGTCTCTGCCGTGTGAGATGAGCTTAGCTAAACGCTGGTCCAACAAATGCCCCCCAGGAAATGGCAGCCAAGTCAGAATCGGGGTCGAAGGCGCTTTAATCCGATGCCAGTGAACTGGACGGTTACATCATGATTAACATGTCCTTTCTGCTAAACCACCCATGTAAAAACACAGAGTGACTGCAGAGGAAACAGTAAATGATTGTGAAGTACAAGTTAGTATAATATATGACATATTTCTGATACTATATAGCTGTGGAGCAATGTTACATCATGAAAAAGACTGTATGTATTTGAAAAAGCTGCAGACAAGTGAGGGAGCGAACACTGTGGAAAAGAAGCCTTCATGTTTACATCGTGTGTGTCACGGGGGGTCAGAGGACACTGGCTGACCACCATCTAGCAAAGCTTTGACACGGGTGCAGAGCTGGTAATCAGAGCCGACCATCCGTGAGAAGAAGCTACTGTCAGACTCTCGGTTCAGTCCACAAAACATTTCTGGAGCTTCACGGCAGAACAGTGTTGCAATGTTCTCCTAAACAGCTTTAGTAGATGGGGGGGCTTCATTTAACCATTAAAATACAGCTGGAAAACTAACATGAAATGGCTTTCTACACCAGAGGAGTCTGGAGCAATTTTATGTTTGTTTTCAGGGTTTTTACATTTTTTTTTTTTTGACAAGCCTCCATCCACTTCAGTTGTTTAGGAGTTTGTTCTGCCACGAAGCTCGGTCACCAAATGTTTTCTGGAAGGACAGGTGACAGCCGGCATCAGGTGAGTAGATAATGACCGAAATTTCAGTTTTGGATGAACTTATCTCCCAACATCATGTGCCATCAGGAATCCTTGTGATTTAGGTTTGTACTGCGCAGAAAAATAGTGTGGGGTTCCACCTTAGAACGTGTTTCCTCAGAAATTAAAAATAGGGTTTGGGTTTTTCTTTCCTACAGATTGAGGCTCACACACATCCAACATCTCACCCACATATACTGAAGGCTAACAAGCGAGAGGCAGGAGTCAGTGTGCGCCAAAACCTGAGAAACGTGAGGTAAGGCATTGTCTTCAGTGTGGCTGCATGTGAGGAGAGGAAAAGAGGGAGACTGTGTAACTGGAGATTGAGGCTGTGGACATGACTAATACCTCACGCACGCTTCAGATGATGAGGTATATTAACGTTATGCAAACGGTTTATGCTAAACAAAGCATAATAACAGCCCGAGTGCACATCATCAGTCAGATCTAATTGCAAAAACACACATCCAATCATACAGAAATATGAACACATGCACACTCTCTCTCTCTCCCTCTCTCTCTCTCTCACACACACTCACACACACACACACACACACACACACTCACCCTGCCTGCAGCTGAGGCGCTGGAGGCGCATAACCCGAGGCCTTGATTTATGTCTTCGCTGAAACGATAACAGAACCGCTGAAAACTATTCTGTTGCGTATAAGCTTCTAATAAACTAAAGAGCGAGTTTCATGGTTTAATTCACTTGCAAAATAATAACTAGACACAGTAGACACAAATGGATGCTGCACAAATGTACAACTGCCAGCTCAGCTTAAAGCGGTGTAAGACTACATCTCTTACTGCACCATCAAAAGGAAGCAGTTTCAAAATGCTGTGATGCAGGAAATGAGAAAATAACACCGCAGGGGAAGCGGGTAGCTGTAGGTTTATGCATGTGTGTTGGTGGGTGGGAGACAGAAAAGGAAGGTGTGTTTGAACACGTGTCCACGGCGCTGCAAGTGGTTTACATCATGCCAGTCAGGCCACAAGATGGCGTAGGAACACAGTAACAACAGCAGAGTGCTCTCATTAATGTCTTAACCTCCAGGATTTGGTTTATCTTGTTAGGGTTAATTTCAATTAAATATAACATGAGCGGAAAGAAGACACTCTGTTTGCTCATGCTGGCCCTAATGGACACATGCTAGCAGATGTTGGAGCCTAATCTGGGGCCCTCAGTAGCAAAACTGAACAGGTAAACTGCACTTTGACCTCCACTTGAGTTATTAGAGGGTGGTGAGTAAATCCATTTTACTTTTCGAGTTTGGTGCATTTTTTATTTTTTTTTTGTAATGTGTTGAATGAATTTGTGGCTTTAAAAGCAACACCCCTCAAAATGGCCTTGATAGACTAGGGACAGCGTGGACCACAATATCTTGGGAGAAGACGAGATGAATTGAACGAGTTTGGCAGTGAAGGAGCACGAGGTAACTCTTACTACACAAAACGGGTCTTTTCTTAGTGTCAAAGAAAAGAAGGCAAACAAAACTCCCCTCATCAAGTCCTCCACAAAACTAAGTGAACCCTCATCAAAATGTCACTACTGAAACTCACCGCAAAGAACTCCCACACGCTGTTCACCTTACCTGCAGTCAAAAACTGAGTTTTGATAACATTTCGGGACAAAGACTCTCCATCAGGTTATCAAGACATCAGGAGACCATCACTCAGAATACGGTCAATCACATCTGGATCAATAAAGTTGAAAGATGAAAGTGTTTCGGAATCAGACAGTACAGATATAGGCCGACTACAAACACATAACATTTTTATACATCATGTGTGTCACACCGCGGTGAGGGATGTCCTGTCTTGGGGTTTTTGTCTGGCAAACTTCCTGTTTTATGTTGAAAATCTAATCCTCCTCTCGTTTCAGGTCACTTGCCCTTCCTCCTGTGCCACCTGTCTGATGTCTCCCCTGATTCCCTGTGTCACCCTCCCTCATGTGTATATAGTCCTCGACCTCCCCTGTCTTGTTGTCAGAGTATTTTGTCGTGTTGAATATCTCCAGCCTTTGTCACAGTCCAAGTCAAGAACCTCGAACCTTGTCAAGTTTGTATTTTCATGTTTTTCAATTCCTCTGAAGAAGAGTGACCTTCTTTTATGGTAATATTTTTTTGATTAGTCTTGAAGGTAGTTTTGTTTGCTGACCTTTTTGTTTCCTCCTTTTGGAGCGCCCTTTGTTCTTGTAGTATTTTGTTATTCAGCATAGCTCAGAGTAAGTTTTCTGCCTTTTGGTTTTCCCTCTTTGAGAGTGGTCTTTGTTTTGTGTAATTTTCATAGCGTATTTATTCATTTTAAGATTAGTGTAGACCCTGTGCGTTTTTTCCTCCTTCGGGAGTGAAATTTCTGTTCTGGTTTTCTTTTGTGTCCTCGTCTGTTCAGACGAGTCTAGTGTTTCGCAGCCTGTTTTGTCGCCCATTCTGACGAGAATTCAGAGAAACATCAAAATAAAAACGTGTCAACACCGTTCACTGACTGCATCTGAGTCCTCCATTTTACCGAGGTTTAACAATGTGTAGATCATGCATAAGACCCAAGTGAACACCATGTGAAGTTATGGCGCATTATCAACATCTGGTAGTGCTGCATAAATAAGGAAGGGATGTGGTCTATCGAGGACCTTTTATTATGTCATTTTATTATGACCCAGCATTGGAGGTGAAGCTTTTCATAGTTCACACCATGAAAAGCTGCTCAGTGGTGTTTTGAAGCCAAAAAAGGCTCAACTTCCTGGGTATGAAAATACTTGGATCGCCAACCGAGCCGGCTAACTTCCAGTTTAGCAATTGAATTTGGACAAAATAATTCAATTGTGCAGCTCATCTAGACTTTCCAAATGTTATTGGACCAAACTGCTCAAATTATGTGAAATGACTTATTTCAGAGAGGTCGTGACTCTCAATATAATTTATCCACAGTTTTACAGATGCTTCTTTCACAATGGGTCTATTGTTTTTTCTTTTTTTTTCTACTTCAGTGATGTATAATGCTTGAGATAAAAATCACAGATGGGCTGCCTCGCCTGAGGCAGGCAGGTAACAGAACAGACAGCAGGCTTTAATGTAACCAAATCTGTTGTACATGACATCCAAAAAGTCAGAATATGCAAGATCCAAAGCAAAATGCAGGCAGCAACAAAACAAGAGCATTCCACAAGCTAAACAAAAGAGAACGAGGACTCAGGCAGTGACAGCAGGAAACACAGGGGCAAAGCAGATGAACTGAGAGGAAAACATTGACTTAAATACACAAGGGGTGATTAACTAATCAGACACAGGTGCGCTCAGAAAAAGGGCGGGAGAAGAGCTCGCCGCTGACCTCTGGTTTCACACGAGACACAGTCAGCGGTCCGCTGGGTGACCTTTATTCTTTATTCTGCTTCTTTATTCTTCTTCTTCTGCTTCTCCTGACTTCCTCATTTGCTGCTAGAGGTCACCACATAACAAGAACTGTCTATACGGGTTGTAATGAGCTGCTTTCACACTTAACCTATACGGCTGTTTTTCAGATGAGTTATGTTATTTCTCTGTTCAGCTCCTGACCAAACTTTTCCTGCGTTATTTTGTTGTCTAATCGTTTTTTTTAATATTGCAATGTAGCAGTCATAGTAAGCTGGTTAGATGAAGACCAGCAGGCAACGCATTCTTTCAGTGCTGCTCCAATTTATCACGCACGTGTCTCCGAATTTCTGATTTTGTCTGACAGTCAAATTGTGACAATAAAGCCCCCAACTTCCTCTGCTGTGGTTAAAGTGTTAGCTGCGTGTGTGTGTGTGTGTGTGTGCGCGTGCGCATGTGTGTGTGTGTCTGATTTGTGCTGACTCAACTTGTCTCTCTTGTTTATTCATTGTCATTGTCATTTTTAGATTTATACTTTAATTCTTGTCAGGGTTACTTGTCTACTTGTCCATTGATTCGCAAGACGCAAAACGACAGAGGTATCAATGGATAGAACTGGTAGTTTATTTAGTATCAACAGCAGGAACAGGCAAGCACGGGAGGATCAGGGAAACACAACAGATGACTCGACAAAGATTGGACATACAAACTTAACTAACGGGGGAATGAGGCGAGGCAGAGAAACACAGGTGAGGGTAATGAGGGGTAAACCGTTAGGAGCAGGAAAGGCCTAAAGGGACCGATGCAAGTGTGGAGGAAAGCAGATGGGAGGGGGGGAACATAAGAAAACAGGAGGGAAACAGAGCGAAACGGAGCGAAAGGCACCACAAAAACATAGAAATCACATAAAACACTGAAATGAAAGAAGACAAACACGACAAAACCACGACTAGAAGAGCACGCACCAGGAGCACAGCAGCCTCCTACATTGGACCGCAGGGCTTCAGAGAATAAAAACACCAGCTGCATGCGGCGGGGCAGTGGTTTATTAAAAGTCATTAGATTCATTTAGGGTGAAACTGCTGTGAACCCGCCCTCCTCCTCTTCCTCTATGCCAGACTGTGACACCTGTCTGGCTGTTGTGTGTTTGTAGTTACTTTCAGGTTTCGAGTATGAGAGGAGCGTGATTGGTGTTTTGGTTTTGTCTGTCACCCCGACAGCCAGTCCTCCCCGGATCCTTGTGTCATTCATGGTTTGTTGATGTGCCTACTTATCCCTGCGCTCCCCCTGGACTCCCCTCTGACTCAGCTCTAATGCCAGCTGGCCCACCATCTTAATAAAATACCTGCATTGTTCACCGTACGTGTTGGCCCACGCTTGAATTGAGGTTCATCCTATATTACAACCAACTTGGTAAAGATAATTATACCCGATTTACACAATTAAGTACATACTAACTATTTCAGGCGTGGGGCAGCCACTGTGGCTCTATATCGTGTTTTCTCTCACGTTGGGCCATGTTGCTTCTGTCTTTGTGAATATTTATGCATTTCCACTCAGGAGATTTCTGTATTGGTCGATAACGGTGAACCCTGAAGTGACTTTCAGCAGCTCACGTAAAGTTCTGTTCATTTTGCGCCAGGGTTGTCATAAAATCCGAGACCGATCTCTCAAAACCCTCTGCAGACAAAACTGAAACTATATACAAGTCTAAGTATAGTTGCGGGAAAATACGGGGTTTTTTAGTTCGTATAAATGAAACCTCTAAGAAAAACAAGACAGTCTATCGATTAAACAACACGATAAACTCTTGCTTCACTAACTTGCACTTCACCGCTTCGATCCGACTTCCACGACTTAGTGACCTCTGAGGCAGTCTTCATGAGTGCGAGACTTCTGTGTTCCTCTCTGTAAAATATGGAAGCTGTTTCTAAATTTAAACGCCTCATGTGAGTGACAGCCTCTCCGTCTGAGCTCCTCAGTCTGTACCACATGTCCATGAAACTCTTTGAAGTCTTCCGTTACAGGAGGTGCTTGTGATGCTGTAGGTAGATAAATCGGTGTTTGTACCAGTTCCTGCCTACAGTTTCTTCCTCTCAGGCACCCAGAGTGCTACTTCAGAAGAGATAACAAAACCAGGGGATTCGACGCACCAAGGCAGCGCATAGAAGTCATTACGCTCGAAGGCTTGAGGGGCCATCTCGGCAGGCCCGCAAGCAACACATTTCTTCTATCATGGCTGACAACGTTGTCAAATTGCCTCTCGGGTTAGTTTTGATCGTCGCAGCTCACATGGTATCCAACGGTAAGCTGTGTTCTTTTGATGTTTTACACTCTGACATCTGAGGTGTGGTGGGTTTTCACCAGCTAAAGATACACTTGTTTTCTTTAGAATCATATTGCTTATTTAACTTGTAATAATAATCCAATTTCCCCAATGAAACTAATGTACTGAGTGGTATTCTGTAGTTGACCACAAACCCTGTTTCTGAGGTTATGTGCTCTCATTCTGGCTTGGTTTCTGCTGTTGTTTTGAAGAGGAATCTAAAATGGGGACAGTGTGCTTAATAAGTGTCAAGTATGGATGCTCTGATCTGAGATAATAAGAGTGTGATAAATAGATAAATAGAATACTTACATGAAAGCTCACCAAGACATTGACATTTGAAATCAAGCAATACAAATAAACTGACTGTTTTTATAGGAACTTTTTGGAAAGGCAGTGCAAATAGTCCACAAGATTAAATTGTGTCCTTTTTAACTTAGATCTAGATTTACTCTAACCATAACTCAATAACTGCAAGAAAGAAAGAAAGAAAGAAAGAAACAAACAAGGGGAATAGAGTTTAGTAGTAATGTTATATAATGTAATGTAATATAATGAAGTAAAATCTATTCAGGCACTTCATTTCAACAGATCTCTAGACCTACTCTGGCACTAAACCCAACCCTAACACTAAAACTCTTGTCTGACCATGTCCAGTGGGCACAAACCAGGAATAAACGTTGATTTCTGGGTGATCACATAGGTGATTTCCAGTCTGAACGTCTCAGACCTTCCTTCCTTGACGTTTCAGCTGCCTGAATTGCGGTTACAGCATCAATGTGTCACAGCACACTAGTTAAATAATGTGTCCATTTGTCGGTTAAAAGAGGGGCGATAGTCATCAACGACAGGGTATTTCTCCAAAGTCACATTGCACTAGCAGGTGACATGTAGTCTACACAAAGAAATCATTTCATATGATATAATTTTTTCGTATAAAATAACGTAAATATGGGCCTATGTAGTCTGTGTGCTGCTGACAAAAAGCTTCCACAGCATTCTAATAGGAGTAGTTTTAAACATTTTTCGTAAGATAAGACATTGCACCTACTTCTGTAGAGCGCATGCCCAAGAGTGTTGCTACTGCTCACTTGTGAATGGAGAGGTTGTGAAGCTTATTGTGCTTGATTTGGGGTGATTGGTTTGCCCTTTGAAAATCATTGCCACAGAACCTACATTAACTTACATTACTTTTAACATGCAGAGAGGTTACTGCACTTCACCTTAGGCAGCCTTAGGGTAGGCTAAAAAAAAACTTGAATTTGATTATTTCCAGTTCACATTCAATAGGATTTTAATGTAACTGTTTAGCTACAGCACTGGTCTATGGCCTCGCTACTGTGCAATAAAATCATACATTACAAATTGCATATGCAATTATTGTACCTAATATGCGTAATATGCCATTTAAAGGTCATGCAATTGCACAAAATCACACTAATGCTGCCTACAAAATTCAAAAGCTGAGATGTCAGTTCGGCTACTGGCGCCAAACTGAGTTAACAACTTGAAACCAGTCATTTAGTTTTAGACTTAGCTAAAGCTAATAGTGAGTGGCTATCTTGCCAGCTAGCTTTCACTTGAAATAACATTAGCTCCTCTCTGCGGTGGGTTTTACACCGAGTGCTATGAGGGGGTTGTAGAGTGCAGTAACTTCAATCTGAGCAGGAAGACAAAGTCAGAGTTGAATTCAGTAATAACACAACCAGGGTGCAGTCGGCTTGGTTAAGATTGTTTTTTAGTTCTGCTTTGTGGTTACTGAGTTGCATTGATCCAGGGGGCAGAGTACTAATGATTGTGTCCTCTTAATCATACACATCTCTTATTTTGTGTCCATGCAGTCCCCAGCCAAACAGATGTCTTCGGGATCCTCGGCACCAACTTCACCCTGCAATTCACATTTAATGTCAACATCAATAAAAGCAGTCAGTTAACTGTTAATAAAAAGTTAGGCCAAGACAACCAGGAAAAGGTTGATGAATATCTCCCTAAAAAGGACGTAAATAATAGCAATTTTCATATATACCCTAAAAATGACACTGTAAATTGGCTCCTCACAAATCTCACACCAACTATGAGTGGACTTTACTGGGCCACAGTTATCACTGACGGAACCACAGAGAGTGGTAAGGTGAACCTGACTGTTGGAGGGGACAGCAGCACAGGTAAGGTCAAACTCTACTCTCTGTGACTACACACTGTGAGCTGTGCAGCATCAGAACACTAATAAGATATACAATCTTTTAATACCATAAAGACATCTAGTGTTGAGTCATAGAAACTAAAAATGAAATGTTTTTAAGATCATTTTCGCAGATAAACAATGTTCTCGTTTACTGCCAATCACACAGTTACACGTCACCCACCACCTCTAATTCCTGCATTGTTTGTCAAATTTTTCCATTCCTACAATGAATTACACAAGAACAAATAAAAGTAAATTACACATATATTTACATGAATCATCTTTTATTCTTCCTCTTATTATTATTATTATTATTATCAATAATAATAATCAATTTTCCAATAAAAAATCATTAAAAAGATGCTTAACTCTGGTTCAGATGCAGCATTTAATCTGCGGTGATTAGTTACTAAACTTACCAAATAAATGTAATGAAGTAAAAACAGTGATAGAATGCAACTAAGTACATTTGTTCCAGTACTGTGCTGTATTTAAGTCCAATTTCAAGGTAGTTTTACTTTTTACTCACTTAATCAACCTAATAACTTTGTCTACTAGCTGCTTTTTGAAATACATCCTGCATCAAAGCCAAATTTTTTGTATGTTTTTTTGTATTTTTGATACTTAAATTAGGTTTTTTTTGCTAGAAAATGACTTTTGACACTTAGGTACATTTAATATCAATAAGTTTAACACTGTTACTCAAGTCATTATTATAAAAGTATGCCTTTTGGGTACAACACTAAGAAAAATGTATAATGTTTGCTTAATATAATATAAAGTAGCAGAACGTGGAAATACTTGAGCACCTCAAAATTGTACCATCATCGTCTGTCGTATGTCTATTTCTGTGTAAGTACACTGATCTAAATGCCAAACCGAGGTCAAATTCCTTGTATGTGTTCACACACTTGGCCAATAAAGCTGATCCGTATTCTAAAATGAATGCAGTATAGATCATGATATTGTAAACTGACTGCAATCAAAGTGCTTCTCTACCTTATATACACTGGATAAGGAGATCATTCACCCATTCATACACACACTTACACATAATGATGGTGAGGGACACTCAACATTCAGTATATTGTCCCCAATACAACATCCTGCTGTTGTAACTCACTGATTATAAAACTGCACTACGTAGTTTTGAATTTTAAAGGATTTTAAATCAGAAGGGAAAGATATTCATTGATTGATTTGGCGGACCCTGCCACCTTTCCTAGCTTCAAACAGTGTTCTGGGGACCTTATTTCCCTCACAACTTGTTTATTCAGCTATGGAAACAATGAATATTTCTGAGTTTGTAGTTTTATGTCATTACTTAAATATTTAAATTCAGAGTTTGAAACTCTTCTCTAAAACTACCTAGGGCCCCTTTAAGCAGGTGGACTGTTTATCATTTATTTATCATTGTCACCATTTTAGGTTAGCATAATAGCATGCTGTCATTTGCTACTTAGCACAAAATACAAAGTACAGCTGAAGATGATGGAAATGTCATTAATTTTGCAGACTTTTGGTCATAAGTCTGAGACATTACACTCAAAACCACAAATGTCAACTTCATGGCAGTGCTGCAGGAAAAGTCAGGGGATCACTAAAGTCAGTCAGGATTCGTCCTCTTGACATTATGGATGTCTCAATTTCATGGCAATAAATCTATTATTAGTCGAGATATTTCAGTTTCAGTGTGGAGCAGAGTGCCAGTGTGATGAAATACTCAGGCATCCACCTGATTTAGGATATTACTGTATAGCAATATATACATTTTTGAGACTACTACTAATCATAATGTTTGTTTACATAACTAACAAGTAGAAAACCCCTGCATTGCATACTAGCTTACATACAATTTAGCTGAATTGTGTGTACATCTCATCCATCTAAACATAATGTCTGATGCTTTCATGTCTCCTTAATAGCAATTTGACTAATATTAGATTGGATACCTAATTTACCTGTTGGGCCACAGACCAAAGAAAGTGACCTCAAGTTTAGCCCCAAAATATAGAATCTAATACAGGATACTGGTGTCACATCACGTCATGAAATATAATTATCTGTATTTTTCTACTTGTCCAGGAAAAATGTTGTTGACAGTTTCCATCGAGACAAACAGCAATTCAGTATCTTTTGATCAATGACACCAGAGTGAGTGTATGTTTTCTGATTTCCCAGAAACTCCTACAGTTTCTCCAGCGCCGACTGAGATCCTAGCGCCTGCAGACAACTCTCACTTCGTCACTGTCCTTGTGGTTTCACCTGTAGTTCTTCTGGCTGCAGTACTTCCATTCCTGATCTGGTGTCTCGTGAGAAGCAAAGGTAGGATCTCAGAAATACTCTTCTTCTTTGTATTTGTTTTACTTTACTTAAGGTGACGTAACCTGACCCATGGTTGATGATAATGAAGCTTTAGTAGAAATGTTGGCTTATTCTTAATGCTGTACTCAGCTGAATTATTGATATCTAAAATATACTGTTTTCCCTTATTCACCAGGAAACTGGACTCCATTATTCAGTGTCAGTTATCACTGGGAATTACTTGAACCAGAGACAGTCCATTGTCAAATTATCTGTTTTGTCAGTTATATTGTCAAAATTTTTCATGCTAAACAACAGTGAAGGTGAGAAAAATAATTGTTATTCTGTTGGGGGAAAAAATGTGCAGTCGTGTGGTTAGATGCTCAAAAAATGCAAACCAGATTGCAGTTTCACATCCTCTTGATACATGTGATGATTCACATCTTTTGAAAAGTCTTCCATCAATGCATGCAAATGCGAGTGTGCCTACTACCACAGAGGGGTGGGTGGAAAAAAAAAAAAACATTTGCATTATTTGTTCACTATTACCGATGCGCTTTCACTTCAGAGACAAACCCCTCTGGCCTACTTTGAGTAGGAACATCGCCTCTTTGATATATTGTGACATCCCCGTGACCTCAGAAGCCACACTTGATGAATTCCCGTACGTGTATACAAATGCAGGCATTTGCTGACTGTGCGCTTGTGTCGCGCTAACCTCGGTCCAACCGTTGTCCACAGATAGCGCTGCTCAACCACGGCTTTGAACAGCTCAGCAACTTAAGATGGTGAAGATAAACTCCTCTGTATCTTGTGCAGCTCATCTGCAATGCCAAGTCATAACGGATGATACAGAATAGAGCTAAGAGACAATGATTTAAGCTGAGAGGTAGATAAGAGGATGAATATAACTCTCATGTCTGTGTGTTAAATTGGCAATAGACAAGTTTTCTGTTTCAGTGTATCATCAGGAAGTCAATGTTTATTGCACATTGCAAAGGATATAGAATTATGAAACCACTGCAATAGTGGTGTTAAACAATAATACCACTTTGAAACACCAGAGGGGAAAGGATGTCTGTTGTCTTAGCTGAGCATTAAGACTGGAAGGAAGAGGAAACTGTCCAAAGAAGGGCTGTCATAGTATCAGATTTGCATTACACAATTGCTGTAGGATAAAGAATTCAAAATATTACCATATATCCATTGAAAAATTGACAAAGAAAACACATGTCGTCATGTGTCACAATTTGCATAGATGATGAGGACCAAAATGCAAAACACTTGATGTCCACAAAGCCCAAATTGCAAACACAAAAGTCAACAAAAAGCATTAAACAAAAGGCAACAGTAACAAAAGGAGCTCGCAGGGGATAATCTGAGAAAAAAATCTTCCATCTCAGCGCTAATGCAAATTCAAATCGACGTCTTACAGTGATTTAAGGTGCAGTATGTAAGAGCTGTAAATTCTCATCATCAGAGAACTGGTGACTGTAATCTGCTTATGCATCCATGGCTGAAGCTACTGTTAGCTTGTTAGCTTAATGAGCTGTGCGCCTTTTTCGACTACCAGGGGAGTGTTAGTGTTTAGACTGCTAGCACAAGAGCTCTGGATCACTGGGAGAAAGAGGTTTTCAGGATCTGGGCTAGCTGATTAGCATGCTAACTTCAGTAGATAGCTCTGCAACACAACACAGGAATATCTTTGACATAAATGATTCATGAAAAAAAAAAAACTTTGATTGTTGCTTTTTTTTAGATTTGTTAAACTACATTTCTTACAGATTGCTCCTTTAAACATATTATTTGCCTGATTTCACCTGATTTACGTCTCACACAGACAAACAAGAACCACCATCACTGCCACCAGGACACGGCTCCAACTCCACCGTACAAGTAAGAACACCACCACCTTGTATCGTCCTGTGCCGATGAAAATGTCTACATTTTTAAATCATCTGCAGAAAGACCTCAGTGTTACTCTGATCATCTTTGCAGGAAACATTTGATGATTCCAAGAATGTGCCTGCATCCTCGCTGGTCTACAGCGTCCTGGACTTTCCCAAGAGACCCTCTGCAGTTTTGGAGATAGATCCAAGCGATACAGAGTACGCTGCTGTCAGTTATATCACAGAAAATAGAAAAGTGGGACGAACAGATGGATGTAAGGCAACAGGTTCTCCTCGATTTAAGTAGAAATATGCAAGATGACCTAATCTAAAAAGAAATGTTTTCCAGTAAGTGACATACTTGCAACTTGCAATAATAAGTTAAAGAGTTGGGAGGGGAAGAGTTACTGTTATGGATCAGCTGTTAAGTGTGTGGGTGTCTCTTTGTTCTTGGTGGTCTTGAGATTGAAATGTTGAGATAGATGCTGTGGCAAACCGCAAACCAGCATGATACAGTTGGAACATTTTGATTTGTTTTGGTTTTTGTTTGCTCCCTGTGCATTTCAGAATCATCTGTTCATTAACCCTTAAAGCTAACACACTGTCTCACTGCGGGACATGTTTCTTCATTATGATGTTCAAATACTAGGATAAAAATAGTCCCCCCAAAACAGTGTTGTGAAAAGTACCCAAAAATAATACTCAAGTAAAAGTAGATATCATTAAAATATTGCTTAGGTAAAGGTAACCCTCATATGAATAATACCCGAGTAAAAGTCTTACAGCATCAGACACTAATTCAAGTACTCAAATATCAAAGGGTCTCACAAATTTTCAGGCAATAAAAGTTCTTAACCATCAAAAGTAAAAGTGAATCAAACATATATTTACATCTAATAAATACATATACTGTACCCTAAAGCAGCGTTTTTCAACCCTATTCCTCGGGGAACACTGTCCTGCATGTTTTAGATGTTTCCTGCTCCAACACACCTGATTCAAATGAATGCCTCCTCGTCAGGCTTCTGCAGAGCTTGATGATTGGCCGATAATTTCAATCAGGTGTGTTGGATCAGGAAACATCTAAAACATGCAGGACAGTGTTCCACAAGGAACAGGGTTGAAAAACACTGCCCTAAAGTCCCCCTGGCCCATTATCGGATCTGTTATTCAGCAGTTTTAAAAAAAGAGAAGGTATAAAAAGTACAGTACATAGTATGGCTCCAACATGTAGTGGCGTGTAAAGTATAAAGTAGCAGAAAATGGAAAAGGAAAAGTGGAGTAAAGTACAAGTAGGCTATGAAGTATAGTACTAGAGTAAATGTACTTAGTTACATTACATCACTGCCCCCAAAAATGCAAACAAACAAACAAAAAAAATCCTGTTTGAGTGACATTTTCGGAAAAACTACAATGGCAAAATGTAGAAGTAAAATTTAATATCTGTTTCTGTGAGAAAGTGTGGAGAGATAGAAGAACACATTGATGGTTTTGGTCTTTTCATGGGATTTGTTGGACATGACAAAAAATGAATACAGGCCAGCCTTATCCAGTAAAGTCAAGGTACCTGGAGCTTATGTTGTCTCCAAATGTATTAATACATTTTTGAGGGCTTGGAGATAGATATTTATTCAGAGACCATTAGTCTTTATAGCTCTCTGATATGTATTTCCAAAGAAGTTAAACGTCCGTTTTTGCGTTGACTTTCATCTCCAGACTAAATTTGGACTTTGAACTTTGCCGTTGTGACGTCAATGACTTGCTTTTTAATATTCTTCATCTCCACTGAGGAGGTGTGAGATCTTTATATGCTCCCTTTTAGTTTCAGGTTTAGTAATTTTATATCCTTTCTGTCGGTGTTGTTCATCTCTGGGTTTTTTCAAACGTTTGACTCATGGCGTTTCCTTTGTTAAAATAAACAAAACTTAGAATCATTAGTGAAATGAAACAGTCTCTGGAAATGGTGACTATCTATTTGCAGATTAGATCTGTTAACAGCTCAACAGTACTGTATATTCACAGAACACAGGTGTGAATTTCCATTCACTCAATGGCGACAGTTTGACTATGTAACACAAACAGCAGCTATCTGACACTATCTCACTGCCTGATTCCACTTCAGGTTCTCTTCCGGTGGGTGCTTATTGATGTTTTGATAGATTTGTCAGACAAACTATTGATTTATGTTCTCATTATTAATGTGTGTTACTAATGTGTTATATACAGTTAAACTTACAGTATATATTTCGTTCACCAGTGGCACATAAATAGGTTGATTGTTCATCCCGGATGTTGGTTGTTACTCATGATGTTAATCAGCCAAGCTAGTAAATGACAATGTGTCGTTTTAAGAATAGTTGTCCACGGCACTCAGCCACACACCGATGGAAGTTTGTTCTCTGCTCTGAAAACCTTGTTTGTTTTTTTTTAATAGCAGAAATTGTTCTTTGAACCAAGTTATCAAGATGCTTGTCCTGTCAGGTGTTGCTACTGAACTGTTTCTTGAAATGCGCACATTGTTTGAGAAATGAATGTCAAATACAGCAATAAACTTTATTTTTTGTGTTCTTTGTTCATCAGTGTTGGATATACAAGTCTCATTTGAGTAACAGAAACAGGAAATGTTGTTTTGATGGCAGTGAGATAAAAACAAATTGGGTGACACTTTGTACTCAAACAGTAAGGGCTCAGATGAAAAGACATTTAAATGGTCTAGAACAATTGTGATTTCAAGCAATGTAATAGGAGTATCGGTATCAGGTCAGAGTGATCAGAGAGATGATTACAACAGGTTAACTTGTGCATAACAGTGCATCAATTGTCCCACTGGAGCAGAGAAGGTAAATCAAAATGCAACACACAATGCTAGGCAGGTAACATAACAGAAGGTGAACTTTACTTTATGCAGACAGCTTCAATCCAAAAGTTGCAATGTCCAAACACAAGACCAAAACAGGCAGGTGGCATAAACACAAGATGTATAAAAATACAAAAACGAAATCAAGTACAAACTGAAGAAGCAATGGGAACACAGGCAGGAAACCACAAGGAACACATGGAACACAAGAAACACTGGACTAAAGTGGGGGAAAGCTAACAGATGAACTGACAGAGAGAGAAAGAGGAAGACACAGACTTAAATACACAGGGAGTTATAACCAGTTGACCATAGATGAACAAGCTGAATGGCAGCTTTAACATGAAAAGGAGAAGAAAACACATGGTCGAAATACGCAGGAGGATTATAATGGACAGCTGCAACTAATCAAGAGTATCACAAGGACAGGAAGAGTGAGGATGAACTTTACAAAATAACAACTGTACCAAATACAATGACATCAATACGGCATGGTCTGGAGTTGAAACTACAAGGAAAAGCATAACATGCTGCAAGAAGTAGTCATACTTTTTTAACAGTAGAAAAAGAGCTCCCATGTATTCACGAGTCAAGTTGAAACAATCATGAATGATTCTTAGCTTAAGGCCACAAGTTAATCAATCCGTGGAAAGTACAGTCATCAATAGTGATGGGGACAAAATCAGCCATTGTATAAAACCCATCCAGCATTGCAACGTTGTGGTTTGGTTTTGAGTTGGTTTAGATTTTGCAAATTGAGTCAGTGATGTTGTTACAACATTCCACCTTTCAACATGGGGGACCTAACATTATGCGTTGACACTGAATTGATGTTGAATTAAGGACTGATTTCGACTTATTTCAGCCGGAGCATCTGTTGGTGAGAGAGAGCGGACAGGTTGGATGTTCGAAGCGCAGGCTGTCTCTCAGCGAGCACCGCGGTTGCAAAAGCTGTCTTGCTGAAACCAAGTCATTCAAGCCTTCGAGTTTGTATGTGGAGGCAGCACCCCCCACAGTCACTCTGCCTGTCTGCTCTCTGTAGCCCAGAGACACAGCTATGAGTCAAATGGGTCACTGTGTTTAAAGGCTGCTCACCGCCGCTGGCACGGCAGCGTATATGTGTAAACGCTCACTGCGGTGTCATATCACCGTAGAACCTAAATATTTGAAAATATTTCAGCTTTCTTATTGATCCCTGTCTAGCCTACATGGTGTTTTCCCCCTGAAGCTGCATACAGGGTCCCAGGTACAGATGCTAATACAGCATTTATTACATTGAAACCTACACGAAAACTGCACAGTATGTACTATAAGAAGGCCTACTTTTCATTTGACACAGATCCCCCAGAAAGGCTGAATTCAGGCCTGTGGCCTGTGGTAGCTTGCAGGGTTCATCAGCCTTACTTATTAGTTTTTGGGTTGGGGTTTCAACAAATGCAGCTGAGAAAGTCAGTTTCATATCCTGATAAAACTGAATAAGCAGCCCACGTAAGACAAATTAGAAAGAGCGAGATAATCAAATGCCTGTCCGACCGTTTTCTCCCACAGCCAAGGCTTTCAGAAGTGGTTAAACCCCGGAAAATTATTCAGTTTCCTTCACTTGTTGTTAGAAACGAAAGGTCATGCCGTTCACAACATCTTACGCACGTACTGACGTGACAGACACAGCTACAGTACTGTGTAATATTAACTGAAACAATTAGTTATTAACGCATTTCCCTGTAATCAAATTACGTAAACTTGCTGACACACAGTCAGTGTTAAACTTTTAAACTGTTTTTAAAAGTTTTAAACTCGGTGACAAAGCCTGCAACTCCCCTCCCGCTAGTTTGAACTGGAGAAGCCTTTTTGATGAGAGGTGAAACGAGTCCAGTGGCCTATGATAGAGCACTTAGAAATAACTGACACACAGCAAACTGGGTCTAGGTTGTACAAAGGACAAAGGAAATACTGCTGAGTAATCCTTCTTTTGTGTAGAGGGAGAAAGTGGCAAAACCTCCTTAAAGGTGCAATATGTAAGAATTAGTCACCTTGAATTCACACTCAAAGAAAACAGGGGCAGCATTCTGCAGAGTTACCGCTAAATGCTGCTAGCTGTGTATTGCTAATACATCCATGACTGTAGCTACTGTTTGTTTGTTAACTCAGTTAGCCGTGAAGCTAACAGGACTACCAGGTTAATGTTGGTGTTTACACCACCCACACAGGAGCTTTGCACTGCTGGAAGAAAGAGGTTTTCAGGCCCGGGGTTTTTCTTTCATCCTTCCATGTGAACACACAGTGGCCTAAAACTGCAGAGTTCGGACTCTGACGGGCTCTTCTTAATGTAAACCTGTAAACCCATATCATTCTGCAAAGTGGAAGTCAAACATCCAAGTGAAGTGACTGTAGATCAAATAACAAACATGAACAAACAGACAAACAAAGAAACCACTTTTGAGTGGAAGGGGAAGATTGATTTCTGTAGGGTTCTGCAGACATATCAGTATTTGAAAGGGACCCTGAAGACAACCACACTAATGAACTACTGCTGCTGTCTTTGAGGTGAAGCTGGACTTCATTGCTTTTCTCTGCGTGTGTGCATGTTTGCTGCTATCTGCACTTTGCACAACATAACACCCACCTCTATTGTACCGAGGTTTCTCATAAACAAACCTCGCTTTTCCATAACTCTGCTGTGAGCTGCTGCATCTTCGAACAGCAATGCACTCATTGGCAAACAAAGTTCAACTAATGACTGAGGCTTTTCCTCCTTGCTTTGTTTCCTTTTTAAGGCCTGGGGTGGTGACAGCAATCAATCAATATTAGCCCCAGAAAAAGAGACAAAAAAATGAAACAAAAATGCATATAATATTTCTCCATGACATTTGATAATCTTTTGGATCTGGACATGTGTCTCAGCCCTTGTCAGTGTCCCCATGTGAGGAACCACTGGTCTGTTGTGCAGCTCCACCTGTAACCTTACAGGATTCACATGCAAGCTTTTTCACTGTGTCTTTGTTATTACAAAAATAACAAATACAATTGTTTGAGGCTGCATTTTTGCACACACTTGTATCCGACAATACATAAAGAGTTTCAAAATGTGTTCCATTGTTATTAGTACAATGATTAGCTCAGTCTGAGGTAGATACCGGATGACAAAATGAAAGGTTTGCTAAAAGCTGCTCATATCTGTGACTTCTGACTCTGCACTCTATTGGCTTTCCTGGCCAGTAATCTTGCATAGCAAGCATCTTTAACCCAATCGCAAGAATGAATGTTAGCTGAGCACGCTTCTGCAGAACTGCAGATCATTTAAAGCATTGTAGTTTTGCATTTAAAAAAAAAAAAAAATGTTGTAAAGTTTTCTATTTCACTTTCATGACAATACTGTGCTCATGATATGATCACTTTTAGGCACAAAAAACACTTGGCTATGGTTAGAAAAACATCAAGGTTTGTCTTAGAAATACTCGTCTAGGGACCACAGACACAGTTGAAGATGTCCTGCCTGCCTTGTAAATGATCAGCTCTTGGTCACCACAAGCATGGCTGGAAATTATCCTTGACTGTTCTTTGCAGTACAGGCCTGTTGGCTTGGCTTTTTGTACAAATATATTTTAATGTGTAATATAAAGCTGTGTGTAAATGTGTGTGTCCTGTTTGTTCAGTCTAAGTGCTGTTCTGCCACTGCACATGTTTCAGTTGTGACCTTCCGAAGAACTGCAGTCGAAAATCCCATTTAAACTAAATCTGGTGCAATTCATGAAATTAATTTGTGTTTTTATGTTGCACATTAATCTTCACCAAAAAGATCACTACTATACATAGATTGTTGCTACATGGCCATTAGCTGCCATTTGACGATATATAGAATATTAATAGTGAATCATTAGATGAACAGTTGAAACAAACCACATTTCCACAAAGCTTTTGAAGATGGTTTTGGAAATGAAACCCATGTGTGTGTGTGTGTGTGTGCGCGCGTGCGTGTGTTAATAATCACATACCGCAGCACTCACAACCTGTGGGTGTGAGTTTGACATTGTTTTCCACTTGACATCAGCAGAAAGAGCAGAAATCGCTACTCATGTCAGAAGTCAGTGAGGAAAGTTCCTATCATTTGCTCAATTTGACTTTTTTTTTCTTTTTCACCAAATGTTTTCATTGTATCTTCAGAGACAGCTCACAAACCTTGCACACGTATTGTCTTTCCAAAACCAGAGACACTTAAAAACATACCAAAATCTATTTTTAACTTACGCCGAAAAGACGCAGGATCACACCGCTAATCTGACAGAGAGGTCAAGAGCAAGATACCGTAGACCTCGTCTCCACTCCATGATCTTCATATTGTCCATCTCTTACTTGTTGCTTTGCTGAAAATCGTGACGGTTTGGCCGGCATCCAAGCGATGTTATTTCTTTAACATGAGAATCCCTTCGTTGACATTTTTAAACCTGTGACAGCTGGATGAGCACAAGTGGATTTCCTCCTCTTTATGAAACATGCAATGTATGTTTTTCCTCAGCACACGATACAGGAGATTCATTACTCTTACGAATCTTTTTATAACTTACTGACAGTAATAAAAGTCACTGATGACCTTTAATTTTGCTGCATGGTAGGTTGGGTATCCGGTATATGAGTGGACACTGAGTCATTTTCCATGAGGCGTATGAACCTTTACAGATAAAATGCCAGCTTTGTTTGATGTGATGTTCTTTGTCGAGCAAACGAAGAGCAGCGGGTGTCGATTAAGTGTTTTTCCTGCCTATCAACCCGATCCTGTTTTGATATACAGATGATACTTTTCCCCTCCATATCTACATTTCACACCTCTGTATCTGCTGCCCACGCTATTAAAAAAAAATAGGAAAATACTGTGAAAACAACATGATAATTCAGCCTGATAGTCACGCTAACCTTTTGCCTTTTCAGTTACATTCCTGCTTGAGGCCGACTCCTCCATCATTTTGTAGTAGAAACTCAATTGCTTGATGCTAAATGCTGCTGCTCTCCACTTCTGTCTTCCCCTCCCAGATGCTTTGGTTGTTCTGGCTTTGCTGCAGGTCAGTCAGACAATGATAACTCCTTCCCTGCAGCCTTCATTGTGAACTGAATGCATTCTTGAAACTTCCTTTTCAGCTTAAAGACTGTGACAAACTGGACTCAGCTGGAGTGATGATCTCAGCTTCAAACGATGTTTAGCTGTCTGTAAAATATCTACAAAGGACCATGGAGACCATATAAGACATTTTTCTTTTCACACATCTCCACCTTATTACCCCATCATCTCTATTTACAGTTTCTGCACAACCGCCTTCTCGTCAGCCTCAGGACCGTTTGGAGAGCAAAAGCAACCCAACCACACATTATTTTTACTAAATCTGAAAAAAAAAATGTTGTTCTCTGATCAAGATCATGAACTTATTGGACCAGACTGTGGCTAACACTGCCCTCTGGTGGCACTGAGTCACAGTTCAGATGGGCAACTTCCACAGATGTTTACTCTGACAGATGGCTGCAGTTTTTCATCCAGCTCAAGTCAGTTTGGTTATATATCCCCAAATCAAAAATCACATTACCTCAGTGGGCTTTATAATGAGGAATAATACAGGGAAAGACCCTTTGACCCTTGATTCAAGTGAAACCATTTTTTTGAAAAAATGGAAGAAATTTCATGTAAAGCCACAGAAGAGGGATCCCTCTCCCAGAGCCAAACCTCCAGTAGAAGGCCACGTTTCTGGATAGCCCATGACAAACAAAGCTGTGTTTTACTTCGCATGAGAGAAAATTACGATGAAGAGATACAAGTTATGCAGTTAGGAGTGTGTTCAACAGTGGCATTAATCCAGAGGCAGCATACAATAAAAAA
>CAEMYA010000463.1:1607906-1667901 GCA_903131615.1 Diplodus sargus | reverse complement strand
AAAAAACAGTTTGAAGACAGTTTGTAAGATATCTTAAAAATAGAATAGAGAGAGAAATAGAAAGAACTTCTCATGTTGACTTAAAGTTGCACTATGTACTTGTGGGGAAAACATTTGGATAAGAAGAGAAAGATCAAGGAGAGCAGACTCTCTTTATTTTCATGACCGCGAGCCTTAAAAGGACAACACAGTTTCCTACTGCCTTACTTTGTTTATATGTGGCGGACCCTGCCACCTTTTCTAGCTTCAGACTGTTCTGAGGACCATATTTTCCTCCGGGAGCGGCTTGTTTAGTCAGTCATGGAAAAGACAAATCTTTTTTCAAAGCTCCTGTTTTCAGATATCACTTATATAAGATAATTATTGATGATAATTATTATATAACCAGTAATAACAATTCTGCCTTAGATCAAACAAATCAGCAGAAGTGTCTATCCTGCCATCTGTTGGACACTCTGTGTTACTACATGAAACACAACCATTGAAGTACTACAGTGTATAGATGCAAAGGGAACAACACTGTCAGTTTGATCTACTAACAGGCACCATGATAATAAAAAATCAATAATCCATAATAATAATGTCAGTAATACACATAAGATAATATCGTATTAACTATTATTAAATTAATGATCATAAATGGACTGTACTTATATTGTGCCTTTCTTGTGTTAGCGACCACTCAAGGTGTCCACACACACACACACACATTCACACACACACACACACACACACACACACACACACACACACACACAGACAGGATAACCATACATACGCATGCATACACCAATCCAAGAGCCATGGAAGAGCCACCAGGAGCAGTTCAGTATCTTTCCCAAGGATACTTTGACATGTACACTGGTGTTCCGATTGATGGGTGACTGCTCCGCCTCCTGCCGCCCCTCAGCTGATTAATATGACTAACCCAGCACAGATTTTACATCTTCTGGATCTTTTTGTTTATCAGTTCTTCTGGCTGTCTCTTCACCAGTCATTCAGTGAAGCTGTTCCTTTTACAGTTATGTGTACGGACTCTCCTTTAACTCGAGTTCGATTTATTTACCATAAAAGGTGACAAAAGCAGTTAAAGATAAAATTGACTGATAGCATTTTTTCAAATTCATTTTCTGTAGGCATCAGTATAATATCGTTATCGTGAATTTGTTTGGCCACTGTACAATATACACGAAAAATAAAAATGTCAATAGATAAAATCAGCTCTGTGGACATTTCATTGTGGTGGTTGAAGGTTAATGCTGTTGGCTGACCTCTCAGGTTCAGCTTCTGACAGATGTGCATCAACAGGTTTCAGTCCTGCAGGTACCGTTCAGTTCTAACTTTAAATGTTGCCCTGAAGTCAAATAAGACTTCTCATTTTACCGACGGACACTCATACTTTATCTATTCTTCAATCGAAATCTTTCTGAAATCAAATACTGTGAAAGACAACAAAATGATAAACATCGGTCCAAATCTCATTGCTGAGACTGAATTTAGCCCTTTTAATGAACAAATCTGATAATGACTTTCTGGATTCCATCGCCTCTTGTACTGCAAAGTGGTATTATGAAACTGGACTAGACACATAGACGAGTTTTATACAGTTGTTTCTCCACACTCTGATCATAATGATTCACTTTTTGATTGCTTTAATCTCAAACTCTGGCCATATCTTATTGCCCCTTTACTGTAAGTCCAGCTACACCATGAATGTTGCTGAAATAAACTCAGGAAACCTAAGTCCATATTACCCTGTAAAAACACTATACTTAACATACACACAGACAGAACAGTGAAGTATCTGTTCATAGTGTATTCTTCTCCACATGTCACGTTTATCAGACGCTAATCTGCAGTCTGAGGTCACACAGACGATCTGAATCTCGATGTGGTGACAGATAAGAATATATGGAAGACAATAGAGGGGCGTTGTCGCCGATTTCATTGTCCGCATGCAGGCCACAACCAAACAATACAGGAACCAGGAAAAATACCTTTTTTTTCTGCCGAGAAATTAAAGTGCATTGTGGTGGAAAGTGCCGTAAGTCAGTCATCACTTTTGCGCAAAGCAACACCTTGGTTCCAGTTTGAACAATGAAGCTCGAAACACCACAGACATCTCTTTGGTTATGAGTAATCCAGCGTTTCACCTTGCATGACTCACCTTTTTTTTAAGGTCATTGTTTTTTTGCGACCACTTCCTGTCACATGTTCACCCCTCGACAGGCTCAGGCAGTGCTGCTCAGGCATCACATAGGCTGGTTCTTCCATTTCTGCAATCTCGAGGTTTCATTTTACACTGACCAGAGCAAGCCCGACTCTTTACAGTAAACAGATGTAGCAGGTCTGTGACGCTTATGATACCAAAAGCAATCCATTAAAACGGTTGTTGAGATATATTTCAGTCTGGACCAAAGATGTTGGAGGGACTGATCCTGACACAGTTTATTGACAACATACATTGACAAAGACTGTGAGGTTTTCTCTCCTGCTTTCACAACTGCATGTAAAAATGTCACCGGCACAATTCAACACGAGGGTCAAACAAATGTTTTCCTCCGCGCAAGATCATTCTGCAGATTTTCTTTTCATCCAGCAACACAAATGCAAACATTGTTTAAAAAGGAGAAAATATATATTAGAACCATAGACTGTATGAAACATGGAGGTAGTCTCTGGGTTGTATAAAGATACTGTTGTCATGAACAGGAAAATTAGCTGTAGACACTATAATCGTTTTTGTACCAGGCTGTGAACGAAGACCCAGAAAACAAGTACATTGGGTGTAAAGTTGTTCATTTTAACATGTGGCCTTGTGGGTATTGAGTCGATTTTGGAGCCAGCCTCTGGTGGCCATCCGCGCCTCCACGTTGGCTTCATTTTCCCGCCACAGTGGTCGCTTGACAAATAACGTCAGCCCATGATTTGTTAGTGCAGCGGTCAAATCCACTTCAAGGCGATTCTGTCTTCACATCAAAGACCAAGCCGTTCCTGTATATCAGCATGGCGATCTCGTTATCCAGCTGTTCCAGGTCTGTCGCCTCCCCCTCTTTGGATCTCCTCAGCTCCTGACCTGTAGTGCCGGGACCTAAACACCCATCACTGGTTCCTCCTGACAGACTTGAATCCCCCCTCTCGCTCTCCACGTCCTCGTCAGTGTCATCGTCCCAGTCTCCTCCGAGGACGGGGGTCTCCTCTGCGTCCTCGGGGTCGGACTTTACCTCTGGATGCAGCTCGAGCAGCGTCAGATCATGGACCACCTCCTTTCTCTCCGGCATCTCCTGTTGTCGGTCACATTAGCAGAGGGCAGGACAATGTATCAAGGTATCAAACTTTATTGTCATGTGAACAAACTGCATTATACAGTTTGGTCCTTGTATAGTTATAGAAGTATTCAAAAGTTAAAACAAATGAGGTTAGACAAAATAGAACAAAAACAGAACAGAGGGAAAACACTACAATGAGACATTTCCAAAGCTGTATGATGGACCAAGATATCGGAAGCAAAGATGGCGGCGCCAATTCAGTCCACTGACAATTCCTCATTATGCGGCCCACTGAAAACGGAAACCGATCTATGAAGAGAAGTCACACATACGTAAATGCAGACCAGTCAAAAAATCAGAGTGGCCTGCCGGCGCTGAGCGTGGGCAGTGCAGGATGTGACACACTTAGAAAGCAGTTTGTCGGTTTGTAGTCCTTTTGAGGAACCACATCCACGTCTTTGCCATCTGTTGTGGCTGAGCCTCAGATGTGCATTTGCTTCGCCACTTGGTGTGGATGGGGTATTTAAGCCCCTTTGGGTGCAATTTATGGAAGAGAACGTGAGGCTTCTATTGTTTTCACGTTGGTGTGTTAGTGGAGGCAGTGCCCCGTTCGTTCCTACAAAGCTGAAAAAGTCTGACATCCTGGGCTGAGATTAAACCAGATTCTAGACTTTCCAGATGTTAACAGACTGAATGGATGAGTGAATTTTTTATTATTTTTTTGCTCAAGATATCTTATCTAATGTTAATCTTTCAGATAACAACAATGGCCACATGATCACAGTCTCCATGTAAGTTTCAGGGCTTGCAGATTGCTTCTATTCTTTAATTTGACTTTATCAACGGTGATATGTTGTGGTTTCTTTCTTCTGACAAATGTACTTATTGTAAGTTGCTTTGGACAAAAGCCTCTGCTAAATGCCCTGAACATAAATGTAAATGTAAGGACTGGACAAACCAAGAACCAGGACCTGGAGCTCAGAGCTAACCTTCACACCCAAAATCAGGCTAGGCCTATTAACAATTTTGCATCAATATTCCTCAATATGGATGCATGTCCACATACAGTGCACATAATCAGAGCTGCTCAAATGTTAGCATCAGTCCTTTATCAGATAATATCAAAATTAAAATCCCCCTATACTCCCATATACTAAATCTTCCATCCAAGTAAGTCGGGGCTACGTTGTGGTGTATAGAAGCCAAAGAAGAAAGTGTTTTTGAACCGCTTTCTAGCTTTCCAATCACTTGCCAAGCCAGTAGATTTGTTTACTTATGATTTCATTATCTATAATACCTTTAGTTTTCTACAGGTCGAGTGACACGTTTTAAAAAATGTAATCACCAACGGTTCGTTCACATTGTGCACACAGCGACCAACATCTCTGAAACCGATCATTCTAAAAAGCGCTGAAATCACTCGCTCCAAGCGCCAAATATGACTGAAATAAAGACTGGACATTTTGAATAATCAAATTGGTTCTAAAGAAATCTCACACTGATGTAATTACTCACATTTGAGAACTGAGGGGTTTTAAAGTACAGTTACTGAAAAGTAACATATTCACTCACTACTTCCACAACATTCAGTGTTATTATTAACCTGGTGATGACTATTATGGGAAAAACACTGGAGTCGGAGGAGATGCTTAGTGCATTGACTCAGACTAATTAAAAAAAAAAAACTCATAAAAAAAACTATTTAATGATCCGTTGTTGCCACATTTTTGGAGTGACGTCTGAAAATCTGAAATTTCTGGTGCCACCTTTATATATTTTTTTGATGCTTTACTCTCTATCTAGTGGCTTCGCAAGTAAATATTGATTTTGGCAATTATATCAGGATATCAAAGTGAATATCTATGAAGTCTCCATGCATCTCTAAGAATATCTTTAAGCTCTGCCCCTGCTGTGCTCTGCTTTGTGGTTAAACCAAACGTTTGTGGTTTTCTCACATCGTCTTTCTGCAGATTCACTGGGGACTTTCCTCCATTTCATCTACTTCCCTAGAAAAGAAAAAACACCCGCATCTTTAATTTCTATAACATCTCCGCTGTTCGAGGTCCGCCAAGAATCATTCAGACATGAACAAATCATTGCTGTATGACTGATGTGAAGATGAAGACGTTTGCACAAATATCTGAAATAAAAACAAGGCTGCTGAACCTCTTGTTGTCTCTAGACTGGATCTTTCCGGCACAAAACGGTGTAAATATGCTTATCCTCCAGAGCGAACTGAGTCAAATCTTTCAAATTTGTCTCGGCCTCTGAAACTACTACTGTTTGCCTGCTGTTATCCTGCACAGGTGTTTAGATTCGCCCTCTGAAATAGTATATTTTAACTGATTTTTACACTGTCACATCTATTTCATAAGACAGGTTGGTAAGAGAGGGCGAGTGAATTAAAATGCCAGCAAACTCCCACAAAAATGCATTTATCTTTGAGGCATTCTCGCTATTTATCAGGCGAAACCAGAGGTTTTTTTTTCATTGCACTGAAAGATTTACATTTGACCCACGTTAGTGTTTCACGTTCTCCAGGGTGTTTTATGATGTAACTTACTGACAAGCTGGAGGAAAAGTCAAATGAACTCCCACCACTGTGGACAATAAAGTTGTGCTCCAATAGACTGTAAATCAGTGTGAGCAAGTCATTGGCAAAAAGGTTGAAACCCCAAACATCTCCCCAGAGAGTCTGTTGAATGACTAAAGGTTTCAGACAGAGCAAGAAGTTCACACTGCCGTTACAGCTGTGAGTCAATGGTGACGTCTTACCTGACCCTCCGCTTGGTATGGGGTGAAATTTGGAATAACAGGTGTTGGCACTGGAGGGAAGATCTTGTTTTTGATTCTGAGTAAAAGAAGAAGAGAGTGGAAACTTAACAAAGGAGCCATCCTGGCTGAAAACAGACAAGACAATCTCATTCAAGCTGCTATTTATGTATCTGTAAAACCGAACATAAGCAACAAGTAAGCTGTGAGATTTAAAGGATAAGTGAAAAATGAACATTGAGACATTATCTAACATGATAATCAACCATTGGGTTGGGGGTGGGGTCACCTACTTCTTCAAGATACAGGTGCACGTTGTGGAGATGAAAAAGAACACAAACAGCAAGCTGAGACTCCACAGCACTAATTTCAACGAAAGGAGGAAGACAGGAAAAATGTGTTAGCTTCCATATGTGGAAAAACTTCTCCGTTGACTTGTTTTCAAAGCTACGAGCTGATTCTGCAAGTCTGATACCATTCACAGGCTTCTCCGGCAGTGTGCTGACAGTTGTTAGGGCATTCGGTCCCTCTCCGGCTGGTGTCACTCCGGCCAGGCTGATGTTGTATTGCGCTCCTGGTGTCAAGTTTTCCAGACGGTAGTTTACCACAGAGGCTGATATGTTAAGGCACTCTGATGAGAGATGAGAGATGAGATCGGAGAAAGTTGTCGTCACATTTATGTTTATTTACACATTAAATCCAACGCGTCTTCTTGCAATAGTTATTTTGCTAAATGCGACAAAAGGGTTAAAAAACAAACAAGTGACTTCACACCTCTCCGCGCCTCCGGTGAACTAATTTTCACGCTGCAGAGGCTGTAGTGTGTGAGGAAACCTCGCTGGTCCGCAGCGGGAATCGCTTTCCATGACAGATCGACAGAATTGTCTGTTTCACTGGAATGGGTGAAGTTCTGAGGTTTTATACGTGGAGCTGAAGAAGAAAAAAGAAGGGGGGGGAGCGGCTGAGACACTGTTCGACCAATCACAAGACACTGTGCCATCAACATGACTTCAGGCTGTTATGTCATACATAATGTCGCTTTAAAGACACTTACCACCCTGTTTTTTATAAAAGAGGCACATTTCAATTGTGTGTGGTTTCCCGTGTTTACATCTGTGCTCAAAGCAAAGGTAGCGGACAAATTCCTTAACGTCTGTAAGAGAAACAGAAAAGACGATCAAATTGATTTGCTGTTTTGCAGGGCACAGAAGATAATCATACCAGCACAAGAACCGGTAATAGAGTAAATGACGCAAACAACTGAAAAGCAGTGGAATTTCCGCCCCAGACTTTTGGTTCGCATAGTGACCTATTTCATTTTCTCTGTAATACTGAAAATATTTTTTTTGCATCCGTCTTAAAAACCATCAGATAAATCTGGTGCAAAATTAGGTCGGGGACTAGTTTTTCTCTCTGCAGAGCGGACATGAGGTTGCGTGGTAAAACAAAACACTCAACTTACGCTTCATATTCATCCTCTTGTCTGCTGTTACTGTGATAACATTTTTTGGCTGTGAATCTCCATCTTGAAGCTCATAAAACTCACGGCAAGTTTTCTTTTTGACCTTTTTTTTCATCAGCGTTTCCTTACAAGCTGCATGGGGGGGAGAAGAAATAACAGCCTTTAAAGTCTACTTAAGGATTAGTACACATGATATGGGGACACATACACACACACACACACACACACACACACACACACACACACACACACACACACACACACACACTCTCACATACCTTTTAAATCTGCAGCAGGTTGGGCCGGGACTTGTATGATTGCTGGAGGAGAAGACCCAGCCGCGTTCATGGCGATTACAGAGATGTTGACCGCAGAGTACGAGACATAAGTTTGGTCTTCGTGCAATTTGGTTTGGGGTCTCTTTACCGCACAGGGACATCTTTGAGATGACTGTGTGTCCATCACTTTGTACGTCACTCCAGTGACTGCTGCTGCATGTGGCATCGGCTGAAGAGCAGAAAGAGCCCAGTGGTGATGTTCAGTAGATTGATCAGCAAAATTAACAAAAAACAAAAAAAAAGAAAGAAAGAAACAAAAGTCGTGCATGCTGCCTCTAGAACAATTCTATTTCTCTCATAAAAATATTCGATTCTAAGTACAAAATTCTCATTAACTCGCTGCATAATTGGGCATTTCTGAAAACATATCGCATGTTATTCAAACTCACCTGTAGGACTCAGTGGTTTTCTTGCCTGATCATTACACAAATTGTTTAGGATGAAAGTTTTAGCAATTCGTGAGAGCGGTGAGCATGCCTGATTTTTTTTACATTTTGATTAATTGTCGTGTTGTGTTGTGAGTTGTAGAAGATTTGGTATACTTTATTAGATTTTGTTAAAAACAACTCAACAAGAAACTGTTACAACCATAAAACAGTGAGAAATCGTGCACCTCTGACCTGTTGTGCTCTGCGTTGACGGCAGATCCTGAAGCGCAAATTATAATGTTGGGTTTAAAACCATTACATGAGAATAGGCCTAAGTGTCTTATTTTGAACTTTTCAGGTATACAGTCTTGTTGTCCTCTACAGCTAAGTGATTGTTCAATAAAAAAAACTACAAGAACTACAAGGAAACCCTGAGCTAAAATGTGTGTTTACTGGCACAAAGTGGACGTTAATGGTCCTAATTTCTGTTTCATTCACGCCAGATTTTGTGACATAGCAATTTATAGTTTATATTTTATTTAATGGAACAGCTTTGTTTGTTTTATTGTGCACATAAGGAATTTGCAGTTTAAGATGATAGACTGTATTAGAAACGCTCTTCAGGATTTTAAGTTTAAATGTAAATGTTCTATGTGGATGCATGTTCTGCTGGAAATAGGTCGCTGGGTTATTTTAGTGGGCTCCATTTCCGCACTATTGTACTGAGACGAGGCACTCGAGAACGCACATGAAGTCACATCTTTTGGACGAGGGCTGTCACATGTCATGGCCGAAAGCATTCACAGCATTTACAGAATATTTGCAAAAATATGTCTCTCTTTTGGCAGTTGGATTACACTCACCCTACAAGTGTAGGGAGGTGGTGAGACATCTGCATTTAGCAGACGCTTGTGTCCAAAGTGAGTTATTCATAGGGGTGGGTATTGGCAAGAACCTCACGATACGATACGTATCACGATACTTTGGTCACGATACGATAGGTATCACGATATCACGATTTTGCGATATAAATAAAGATGAAAACACAAGTACCTGTATATGTACATCAGATGATATTGATCAGAGGACAAACTGAGTCAAAACTATTTCATAAAAAAATCGATATTGTATTGGGCGGCAAAGTATCGCGATATATTGCCGTATCAATATTTTTGCCCACCCCTAGTTATTCATACATAAATACATTCATACACTGATGGTAGTGGCTGCTATGCAAGGTGTCGACCAGCACAACAGGAGCAGTTTGGGTTTCAGTATCTCCGTCGATATGCAGACAAAGGTGCCACTTTCATTTGATGAATTTTTTCGTTTCACGTCAGGTGGCTCCCAGCACCAAAGTGCGTTACCGTCACCAACAGTCACCAAGCAAAACCTATCAAAGAAGAGCCGGCTTATTTACACAGTATCATCGTGTGGAATATCAGCACGATATCAATAATTCATTTCTGTTAATATCACGATTATCATCAATATTGATGTATCGTGACACGGCTAGTTTGGACTGTTCAGGAAAATGTGAGCTGAGTCCTTCACAAAGAAATCCAGAGTCCAGCAGCAGTAAACTGCAATTCTTCCACAGGCTCGTAAAGGCAACCAAGAAAGCGGAGAAGGAGTCATTTTTCACGTCACAACACAATCGAGGCACCAGTTCATGTGTAATCGTAGTGACTGATTTTTTGAACACACACTGAGTCTAAACTGTGTGACCTTTGTGTGAAGCACAGCACATTATCATACAATATGAGACAAAGTCAGCGCGCGTTGGTGAAAAGTGACAACTTTTAAACCCACAGGTGTGAATGTTTTGGCGTCTTTTCCTCTTCTTACCTTCCACATTAGAGTCACCTTTCGAGTGCCGTTTAAAAGTTTCGTTGTGTTGGAGACTTCAGGCTTTTGTTCCAGCTCTGCAGTTAAAACACAAAATATTGGTGGGACGGCACATTTTAAAACCTAGTTTGAGACTTTTACATGATGTCTAGAGCAGCTTTTACTTCTGTATGTCTGATGGTTTTGATTTGATCAATTCAATTAGAACTATGGATTTAAAGTCCAAAGTGCCAGTACAATGTGAAATCTGTGGCGTTACCTGCAGGAACCGTCACAACTGGAGACCAGTCGCTCCACAGGGGATTAAGGACCTGACTGGACCTCTGTCTGATCTGAACCTGGTAAGGTGTTAACTTCAACAGATTCACAACAACGACCGAGTCTGTTCAGATGGAAAAAAAAAAAGACAACAAATTAATCTGACATTGCTATAAAGCTGGCAATAATTAGTTTTTCCAACTATATATAAGACCAAAGCCACAGTGATGTACTGGGTCTAAAGGATAAGATCAAACTTGTGTTAAACGCAAGTGCTGTAACTCACGTCACATAGCCTTACGTAAGTGACCTCTGTCCGTCTCTCATGAGAAATAACTTGTGTCGATTAGATGTCAATTCGGTCTTTACACTTGGGAGTCCACTAGGGAGGCGCTTCAGGAAGTGACGATAGAGGGGTAACTACAGCGTCAAACTGTCAAAAGTGTGAATAGTGCAAGGCCATTGACCAGGCTGCTGTATTTGCTGTGTTGGGAGTGAGAATGGCCTGGATTATGGCAACACCTATAGGACACAGCAACAAATAGTCTCCAGCAAATGCAATATTGGGAACTGCACCAAAGGAGTACAGTACCCATCCTTTTAAAATGTACATGAAACTACTTGTTTGACCATCTTCAACAGGACTGAAGGCTTGGAGCTGAAGGCCACTGACAGAGAAGACGCTGTGTGGACTGTCAGTTCTGTGTCCACATGACAAATACAGTACAGCAATCCAAAAAAAACAAATGTGCTTTTTAGAAAATGGTTGGCAGAAACGTAAATATGGGGAGCATACAGGGAACACAGAACGAGGCTGAATGAACTTTTCATGAATAAAAAATAAAAAAAAAATCTAAAAATATGAAACATGACACTACTCACATTTAGAGGTCTCATGTGTGGTATTTGTCATTCTCTGTAACAGCAAGAGCGATGAAAGTTTAAATGTTACTTAATGGGAAGAAAAAAAAAACATCTTCGAAAGTTTAAGGGAGAAATTTGCCTTACTGTCTCCCAGGAATCCGTCTGGTGCTCATGTTGTCGGAACCGGACCTCGGCTAAAGCTGGATGCTCCTCCGCTGCTGTCCAGCTCAATCTGAGGTTGTTTTTTAACCAGGACACAGTGATATCTTTTGGAACGTCGTGTTTTACTGTTGAGAAAAAGCTAATTATTTTATGTATGCTTTATATCTACAAAACTGATCAGGAAGGACAGGGGTGTGTTTTAATCTCACATGTTGTTGAGTGAAATGAGAGGAGCATCCAGTACCTACGTGCCGGAGTTCCACAGACCTCCTGGGGGACGTGCAGGTGGAGTTCCCGACGTGAGCTACCACCCAAATCTCAACTGGACGCCATTTGATAAGAGAATCCCCATGCAGCGAACATGTGGTCGCCTTAATGCCACTTTGTTTAATTTCCCTACGGATGAAAACACAGAGCTATGAGCAAAGTGAAGGCAGCAGAAACTGAGGCCATCTCGTCATGGAGACGGCGGTTCCAACTCCTCCTTAAACATTTGTTATGAGTAAAACAAAAGCGATGAGAGACTGCAAACATTCCAGATATCTTATGCATCATTTTAGACACATGACTCAAAGATGACTCTTTGGGTTCTCTTCTGGAAATGAGAATAAAGTCATGTGGGTCTGAACAACGTTTGGGACAAACGGCATAAGTTTGTAATGACTGCCCCAGTGGCAGACCACAGCCTGGTAGAGGGGTTCACTTCAGAGACAATCTCTATTTTTGCAAACTGAGGGCTAGTCCACACGTACATGAGTATTCTTATGAACAGGGTTTTAAAACAAAGAGGATGTCTGTCTAGATGAGCTTCTGCGCTTGGCATGCATGTGCCACTGTACACAGGAAGCAGATTGTATAATACGTGCTTTGTTGCTTGGTTGCAGAAAATACATGGACTAGTTTTACTTTTACTTACTGTCTACTTATTTATTTAATTTTGGTTGCTTTCCTATATGTTACAGGAGCCAGGGCTGATAACGAGGCATTTTTTTTTTCTGAAAACAAGAAATGACGAGCCAGTGAAACGTGACTGCACCTCACAGAATCCTCCTGGATAATGCTACTCTCAAAAAAGACATTCAACAGCTGTTTTTTTTTTGTCTCTAAGCAAAGACAATATACCATCCATCCTGCCACTGGACAATCCGTCCATCCATCCATCAGTTGTGACATGTAATCTCTCCGACAAGTTCTGGGCCCAGCCACCCTGTGGAGAAAACTAAGCTTCCTCCTCACCTCGACAGTCCAGTGTTGCACAACGCCGACCGTGTTACACAATGCCTGCAGCACTCCAAAACACCTGTACATCTCACTCTCCTTTTTCCGATCACTTGCGATGATACTTAAATGCTCTCGGTCGGGGCTATACTGACACAGCTCTCACTTTGGCTACAGACAACCAAAGTTCCCCTGACAGTTCTGCCGTCCCACAGTACCCTAACTCAGATACTCCAATCAATTCCAAACATCTCTGTTTCTTCCCCTTCAGGTGTAAAAAACTGATAACGTAGGTTTTGAATATTTTATGTGCCAAAGGTCCATTTTCAGGCCATTTATTAGGGATGCGATCTCTCCCTCACAAGACGATCACTTACATATCTAGATACAGGGGCTCTGATAGGGGCAATACATTTTTCATACTTGATGTGCTACGATGCTATCTAATAGCCATTAGTTTCATATAGTCGTTCATTTCGTATTATTAAATAAAATATGCTATTTACATAAAAGTGACAATAGTTTTATGAAGTACATCAGTATAACTCTCCAGGTCACTTTTCTAGAGACCCCACAAACGACCAGTTTTCCTTCTTTCTTTTAAAATCCAGGCGTCTTCCCTTGACGGTGCACGATGAACCATGTCAGCATTGTCAGACATGTTGTTTATCCCTCACAAGCATGGATCCAAAAGCAACTGAGGTGGTGGTGCGCTTACTTAACTCTCATTAAAGTAACAAGAGAGTCCCGCTCTGAACTTTGACCTCAAACAAATTTGGAGACTCCGTGCCGAGTTAGCAGCCAAGCTAAGCGTCAGCCAACCAACTATTAGCTTTAGAACTGGGTAATTCATGGTACATTCATATCGACAGCTCGTATCTCGAATCTTAAAAAGCGATTTCTGGTTCCTATTGGTGAATCTTTACACCCCTACCACTTGTGTTTGTATGAAAGGTCAAAGTCAAAAAGAAAATGTTTTAAGGAATACTTGCGTACGTGCGGACAGGGCCTAATAGGTCTGATAGTGTCCCTTGTGCCTCGTGTCTGTTACAGCAATACACATTCACAAAATAGTAAAGAGCAGAAAATCACAATTAAACATTGAATCAATCCATGAAATATTGCAGCTCAAACACTGAACAGTACTCACTCAATATAAAGGTCATATGAGACATCACTCTCAGTCGTATTCATCGTCCATTCACACTCGTACATGGTCCCACCAGCCTTTCTACTGAAGCACTGAGGACTGGAAGGAGCCTCACATGTTGATCCTTAGAGGAAACACATTTCAATATACAAAAATGTATTACTTTTAATGTAATGTATTTTACTGAGTTGTTCCAGAAATAAACAACTTCAGCCTCTAACCTTTTATTATCGTTGAACTACTGTAGAAGTGATCTCTGGATGATGATTTTTGATATTTTTTTTTTGTATTTCCTCATTTCATTTTAGCTCCACTGTGAACCACAGTGGAGGTTTAGTCTATCAGTCCAGGCACTGAACCTTGACTCAAGCTCAAAACTGAGATAACAAGGCCAAAGTGTAAAATATCAGTCCGGACAAAACTATCGAGGCACTTCAAGAAAGGGTACACAGAGCCACTCGGTGCGATAGCCATCTGTTGGTGGAAACCACATGATGCTGATAAGCTAACCAACGTGTTGTGGCTGTTTTACTTTTGCTGCAAAAGAAGTCTCACTTTCACACGTCTGATTCACGGAACGATAACAGGTTGTCAAATAGCGACAGCAGCTTGGTGGCCAAGGCAGGCCCACCGACCCAAAGCGACCTGGAAATGATCAACTATCTTTCTCTAGACTCACTTATTGCACCTTTAATATTCTTCACAATGTAGTGTTACAATCAGATCGAGGTTAACAGTGATGTCACTAGTCATAAGATCACCTAAGCTAAGTAAAAAGAGAAAAGATGAAGGAGTTTAATTTGTATTTACCTGTGCCGAGTGTCACGAGGAACATAAACACGACGACATGTTGGTGTAGTGAACGCCGGCATTTCAGAGTTTCCATGAGGTTTAGTGGAAAGTCTCGAAAGATCATTCTTTGGCGTCTCAGAGTCCATGTATCCGACCTGCCTTCATGTAACTCAGTTGTCTTTTCTCAGAAATGTCACAGAAGTTTCGTGTCTCTCAGGTTAAATGAGCTGCAGTAAACCACAGAGTGTCAGGGGTGGGGGGAGGCTGCGTCGACACACTGCATGCAGACACAACAGCTATTCTGAAAGTGGCTTCTTTGAAGTCATTTTGTTGATTTCTTTTCTTTTCTTTCTTTTTTTTTTTAAGTCAGTTTCCCTACAACTGTCTTTGTTCTATCAGGCTGACATTCAAAATTAACTGACTGTGGAAACTACAGTAACAAGCACAGACACCTACGCTTGTCTTGTATTTCTATGTCCACCATCATCTCAGTCAGTTGAACTTTAGTTTGGATTTCTTATTTGGTGAGGACATTTTGAAGACACATTTTGTAGAAATCCTACATTCAAATGTCTAAAAAAAAAAAAGATTAAATCCTTGCTATATACTGTATTGTGTTGAGTTGTTTACTTAAATCACCCCAAATGTTTCCAACAATGTTCAAACCCAGAGAAGTTTACTCAAGTTAAGGCATTTCATTAGTCACCCGTTGCTACTCGCTGGGTAGGAAAATTGGCAAACGAGACTAAACTTTACAGGATTAAAACGTTCAAACATGACCTCTGTGAACATTTGTGCCTGAGTGATATCACTATGATCATTTATTCAGGTATCGACCCCAAGTAGCATGATAACTTTACTGTGCATTAGCTTTAAGCTAATGTTAGCGAGCAAGGAATAAAGTACATTTCCCCCCTGAAAACAGATGTCAGGCTGATAACAGGAGTGAAGAATGATACAAATCTTAATACCAAAGTTACAAGGTAATCTCTGAGCTCTCCTCCTGTCTGCAAATGGCTCAGGATCAGAGCAGAATCAAAAGAGAAAGTCGCAGGGCACCCTTGTGGCAGAAGTTACGTATTGTGCGTTTTAATCCACTTCTTGGATCTCTGCTCTTTGTTGTCTCTATCTTGAGCATATTAGGATATTATCATTCGTTTCACTTACGCTCGCGGCAAGCAACTTTTTATCTTTTGCTTGTTTGACTCTCCTGTTTTCTTGAGTGTCATGTAAACGCAGAGTTTTTACATGACACTCAAGCAAACCGAATTACTGGCTTAGTTCGACTATGATCGGATCTTTAAGATGCATGTATACACCTTAGTCTGAGTAATATCGGACCGGACCGGATCGGATTTCTCATAGTCGAATTAAAGCACCCAGATTATTCGATTGATAGTCGCATTACTCCTGCATGTATACGTTTCAGCGGATCGGATCGGATTTTTGCGTTCTGCGCAGGTGCAAGATTTTTCCCCGGGGCCGTGAGCCGGAAGTAGCCGGATGGCGGCGTCTTTCCTCCGAAATCACCGCAAGAAAGAGCGCCATTGTGCACCTAGTCTGTGTAATTATCATGTACACCATATACGAAGTGTACAAAGATGTAGCTTCGTCTCGCTCTTCGTACGCCACCTTTCTTGAATGCCGAGGCAGCTGGTGACATAAAGAGGTCAGCCGGAGGTGTCGCTGTTACCACTAGTTGAAATGGGCACAGCGCCGCCTAGCGTACCGGGGTATGACATGCTCCGGTCCAATAATCCGATTTTCTCACCAGCATGTATACTCGGATAATTGCAGTTGTCTGACTGAGTAGCATAGTAGAACTATGGCTGTAATCCGACTAAGCTGTGCATGTAAACGCATGTAAACCTCTCTTCCTTGCCCTGTCTGTGGCCACAGAACTATTGGTTGCTACTGATGACCCATCTGAAATTAATCGTCTAAAACAGGTGCCAACTACATAGTTCATTTTTCAAAAAGGGCTCAGTGGCCTAACACAGCTGTTAATTACTCAATAAGGAATACACACTATACAGTTTTTGTCTGGGACTATGTGCAGCAGTGGTTTAATACACATTTGACGCTTCAGTACTGACAACAGTGCCCATGTTGATGGTAGTAAAGCTCTCGTAGTCCTGGGTGACCGCGGACCATTCTCCCGCGACTGCTCCTCATCTTACATCCTCATTCTTTTCCCATTTCCCATTTATACAAGTTTCACACCGAATCACTTGCTCTTTCATTTTTAAAAGGTCACTTCTCTTCACATGTGCAAGAGGAGCAGTGACGAGGAGGAGGAGTAACGGATTTGCATGCCCCCCCTTTTGACCTGCCATCCCCTCGTTGCAGAGAAAGAGAAAGAGAGAGTGCAGGGGCTGATGGGTCGTTTAATTCAGTACGTTAGTCTAGTCGGCCTGGTTGATTGATTCTTTATCTGACTGATGTTTGTGCAAGTGAGACTCTCTGGCTCTATTAAGTAACTGCCCTGTATTGATAAATCCATTGCGCTGTCCTTGGTTCTGAAGCAGCAGTTGGATTTGTAATCGCTTCTTTATCTCTCAGCCATTTCCTTTTAGCTACAGATGGGTCTTACTTTAGGGTTAGGGTTGGGCCGAGCTCCCCTGTTAGAAACGTGGAAGACAGAGATGCTGTTCAGTTCTGAGTCATTGGTGTTCAAATACTCATTCATAACAGTCTGAAGGATGTTCCCCATCTCTGCCTCGATCAGCAGCTTTAACAAGAATGCAAGATAGAGCACAGCCATTCTGGACAAAGTACATCTTACTTTCTTTTCTAATGTTGACCACTCTGTTCAAGTACTTGTCCATGGTCCTCTGTGCTGTCCCCAGCTCCTTGCCAGCACTGCCGAGGAGGTAGCGAACCCTAACCCTAACCCGATCGTTTTTCTTATGAATCCCTTCTTTCTTTCTAAGAGAAAAAACTGTTTTGGTTGTGACAATCAAACTTAGGAAATTTCCTCACGCCTCCAACGGTCTTATTCTTCTTTAAAAAAATTAATCTTTGATGTGATTCTGCTGAAGTTTGGAAAGTGGCAGTTGCTGGTGTGTCATCAGTTGGTGGGACTTTCACCTTTAGAGGAGAAAACTAAAGGGATATAATATACAGCAATCAGCCACAACATCAAAACCACTCATCACAATGCGATGTTCTGATGGGAAACCTTGGGTGCTGGCATTCATGTGAATAACCCTAACCCACTTGACACGCACCACCATTCCACACACAATAAAGAACACAATAAAGGGCCCACGGTGTTGACCGGGCCCACAAATTCCCCAGATCCCAATCTGATCAAGCATCTGTAAGATGTGCTGGAGCAGGTTTGATCCATGGAGGTCCCACCACTCAACATACAGGACCCAGAGGATCCACTATAAAACACACTGGTGCCAGACACCACAGGACTTCCTCAGAGGATTTCAGTCCATGTCCCGACAAGTCAGAGCTGTTTCGGCTGCACAAGGGGAACTTTCACAATATTAGGCAGGTGGAATATGGGTGGTTGACGTGAACTCAAATCCAAAGTGGGAAAAAAAATATTTCTAAAATGTATGTCAAATTACATAATTATCTTGCTTAATATGTGAATAACTCAAAACTGAATGAGTCCCTTTCTAATTCCATGTTTATTTTGCATTTTATTAACTTTTTTGTGTGGTAGTCCGAAATAATGTCCACCGGTGTGACAACACTTTCAATGTTAATATTTAATTAAAAGATTGTGTGACAGATAAGACAATTATTCACATCCTTATCAATTTGTCCTAATTATATTCCCACATCAAAAGTAACCAATAAAAATTCACAATCGTTATTATCCTACTATAAAATGTACACATAGGGACTTTACCCAAACATCTGGATTATATTCATTATGATTTGTATAAAACCTAATGAAGCTTCATTCCATCATTATATGTGCATAGTGATGATATCATTATTATTCAACACTTTTTACATGAATTTGTGCATTAAAATGCCTTTTCCACTTATAATTCAGTTTGTCGCACCACAGGACATTCCGTCACACCATTGGACAACAAAATGTACCCGTATGCCCCTGTTTTGTACAAAGTCACATTTATTATTTCTTTTTCAAATTCATTTAAAAATTCATTAAAATAAAGTTACAACTTCAAGTTCAAATGTTTTTGTACAATAAAGTCCCATAAAAAAGACTTGGGAGCCATCGTAACATTTAGCAACATAACATGAACACGTAAACAAAATTGACCTGGCTTATTACTTTTCTTGTTCAAATTTATTTTAAAATTCACTAAAATAAAAAGATAAAAGTTAAAGGTTATACGGGACAAAAAGTTAAAACTACTGTTCTCTGTATTTAATTCAGTCACATTTTTCATACAACTCAAGTAAAATCATTTTTCAAATAGCCATAGGGCCTTCTTGTCACATTTCATAACCATAAATGGAATTGACCTAAAAAAACAAACAAAATCAAACTACTGTTTGGGTAAAATGTATTTAAAAAATGTATTCAGCCTCTCCCTATACTTCCTGGTCCTTTCCTTGCTTGTCATCTCATCCTCGCACTTACAACGTGGCTCTCAAACTAGCCTTAAAGTGAAACATCTACATCTTTGTTTTCCTCACACAAAAACTCAGTAAGACCTTCAGAGAAAGGCAAATGAAATATAAGACTGTCAAAATATGTAATTCTAAAGACTACTCAGCCAACGCAGTTGCGTTAGAGATGTCGTCTCATCACAAAAACCTGTACCTTAAACATTGTAGAGCTGCTCCTGTATATTAGCTTACTCACGAACAGGGGCGCCGCCAGGGGGGGAAAGGTTAGGACGATTCCAAGGGCCCAGCACTGACAGGAGGCCCTTTGAGACGTGGGCAACCTATACAAGGGCCCAACTAGATTTTTTTCATGGGGCCCAAAATGCCTGGCGGCGCCCCTGCTCACGAAACTGACAAATCGTCCTTTCAGTTAACTGCAGTTGTCAGTATGCGTTACCACGGCAACCAGTGGCCGACAGCTGAAGGTGTTGCAGTGGCGCCCCCCAGTGGCCATGAGCGGTCAGTACAGAGGACAGAGGCGTAAGGAACAGCCGGTGGGAGAAGTCGTCATCACCGTGTTACACCGTGCCGCTCCAGACAGACGGCTGCTCTCCGTCCGTGCCTGAAACAACAGGCCCTTCTCGTACCTCTAACACACCATGAACAGGCCAGTCGTGCCGTAGACCTTCTGGTAACATTCATGAAAATGCCATATGTGTGTTGCTCTGTGCTAGAAGATGGCGGAGTCGGATGGAGGGGATTTTGCTTCGAAACATCCGCAGAGCAGGTGAGTGAAGCCCGGTGAGGACGCGGCGTGACCACGGTTTTGGGCTGGTCCCTCGGTGTTATCTTAAAGGAAGCCTGCACGGCTAGGTGCTGCAGCCCAGTTCGACTCCGCTGAGAGGTCCCGGCGTGGCGGCTTGGCTGCAGGAAACACCGGGGAGTTGTCCGGGCCTCCAGGCAGTCAGACTCTGAGTTTTAAAATCGATGGGCAGCAGTGTAAATAAAGTCAGTGTGTAACAATTGTCCACTCAGAGAAGTGAACGCACCGCGCTGGGTGTGTTGTCATGTAGCAGGTGAAGTTTAACACACGTGTTGACGGTTTGGTAAAGCTTTCTCTCATTCCTTTAAAGGCTAAGTCAGTGTTTACAATACTTGTTGGCTGCCGCAGTAACGCAGCCCCACATAATGCCTCTGTCAATGATTACAGTGCCTTCTCTGCAGCAGTAAACCAACAGAACACATTAAAAGTTGTGTCCACAAAACAACACTTTTCTAAATAAAGTTGTACATTGACTATATACTTGTGCCATATCTTGAATGGGGTCAGATACAGCGCTGACTGATGACAGCTCAAAACAAAAATAAGAGCATAAATAATTCTAATATTGCTATATCAACAGATATCTACATGTACCACACTACTTTTTGTTTCCCAAAAGTGATGCGACACATTTAATTTTACTTTTATTGCACAGCTATCTATCTATATGTGCACCCATATCCCAATATCCTTTACTTACTTTGAGTAGTGCATATAGAGTGTGTAAGAATTGCAGAATGTACACTGCATTTGCAGGTTTGTTAATAATTGCTCACATATCAAACATGTAATGCAGGCCAAATTAGCAATAAACTTACATTTCCAAAGTGACATCAGTCAAAACTCCACTGAGAATTCAGTTGCTATATTACTACAAGCTCTTGCTCTTTTGGCATTAAGTTAAAGTAAACACACAAAAAAATAAATAAATCAATATATCAGTTGGGCTGTACTTGGAATCCAGTCAATGAATGATGACTGGATTCCTCGCGGCAATTGAAGAGCCATCTTTAATGTTACGAGCTACACCCGTGGTTTTTCCTCCTATGGTCAAAATGTCCACAGTAAAGAAAGACGACTGTAACCAAGACATGTTCCTAGACATGTTCCTAGCAGGACACTTTGCAGTTTAAAAAAGAACAACTTCTGTGGCTTTCTTGTATGCAGATCACCATATTGGCCCGTATATGAGATGACCACTCTTTTTGGAGCTCCTCGTCAAGATCTTTTGTGACATCAGTTATTATTGGCTCAAAAAACACATCCTATTAAATTAGTCAATGAGTTGAATTGTGTCAACCCTAACCCTATATATCGTAACAAAGTTGGTACCCAAACTGGGCCTTGAATGCATAGATAATTATGAAAACTGCCAGTAATAACTCTACATTATACACAGACTGCATCTTGTCCATGTGTGTCATCATTATAATGTATTTCTGTAGTTCTGGATATAAAATATTTAAGGAAAGGATGCAACTATTGCTCCTTAAAATCTGTAAAAATGTCATCTGAAAATCAATTTTTTAGGGGAATCCGTCTAGAGTGTGTTTGAAGCCGAGGGATTCATATATTTATTTAGGCATATTATTTTGACTTTGAGTTTTGACAGGTTCATTTCTCCGGTTATCCAGTTTTCTCATTAAAGCAGATTGTTAATTTATTCTCAAGATGGCAGCCTGCTGTGTGTGTGTGTGTGTGTGAGATACTACTGAGTCCCGGCTGTTTGTCTCACCACCTCCCCTCTATCCACGCAAGCACGAATACACATATATCACAGTCAACTTTTGTATTTTTCCTCTTCCAAACTATTACCCTTATTTTATTGGCCTTTATAAAATCCATTATCGGTCAACTTCTAATTGCGCTGTTGTTTCTTTCCTGTGCAAAAATGCACTCTCACTAATGCACAGACCCTGTACACTACAGACTGCATCCCCCCTCGGACTGTAGGAAATTAGATTACATTTCCATTACAGTATTCCTGTGTGCATCTACACCAGACATTATATCACATTTTAATATTCTTCAGCTACAGCCTGCTTGGCCAGAATACTAGAGCTTCCTGCCGTATACATAATATTAAAAATAGCACAGGGGAAAAAAAACAGTGAGCTTTATTTGAAAGAAGTGTAGGATCCCTTGATTCACTGCCTGTGACGAGGCCTTGTTTCTCTTTCCAGTATGGCTAACAAGAATAGCACCCTGCGCTGTACATTCTCGGCCCCAAGTCACAGTGCCACCCTCCTCCAGGGCTTGTCGGTCTTGCGGGCTCAGGGTCAACTACTCGACGTCGTGCTGGCCATCAATGAAGAGCGCTTCCAAGTCCACAAAGCTGTGCTGGCCGCCTGTAGTGATTACTTCAGGTTAGTCTTAATCACAAGACTTCTCACTGCTATTTACATTTTATATTGGAAGCACTTAGCTGACACTCTTAGCCAGAGCAATTTACACTGAGTGCACTGCTAGTAAGCTGCAGGTCACAGATCAACTACTTTTAGAACAATTTGGTTGGGAGAGGACGATAAAGCAGTGAGAAATGTGAAACCAAATGCAAAGTGATGCACTCACTTCTTTCATTTTGTCTTTGATCTGAGCCATTGTACTTCATTGAATTTACATTTACAGAGCTCTTACCAAACTAACTTATTTACTAAAAGGGGAAAAGAAGTTTGCATAGATGGAAAATGAGGACGTTTTAAAATGATAAATCATGAAATAGAAATTGGGTAAATGTACTTTTTTGCACACTATTCTCATGAAATGGTGGTTTGCAGTTCATCATACCATGGGCGCCAGACCTTTAACCAAAACACTGATCACAATTACAAGTGCTCTGACTTGTTTTATGAAAGTCAAGTTAAATTCATGCAATTGTAAATCGGTGCCTTTCATTTAAAGAAACTGACAACATCATGTGGTTTACTGGCTTGTTCTTGTGTTACAGAGCAATGTTTACCGGAGGCATGAGGGAGTCTAATCAAGATACCATTGAGCTGAAGGGTTTGTCTGCCCGTGGGCTGAAACATATTATTGACTTTGCCTATAGTGCCGAAGTCACTTTAGACCTGGACTGTATTCAGGATGTTCTCGGGGCAGCTGTATTTCTGCAGATGGTCCCAGTCGTGGAGCTCTGTGAGGAGTTCCTCAAGTCAGCGATGAGTGTGGAGACCTGCCTGCACATTGGCCAGATGGCCACCACCTTCAGCCTGTCTTCCCTCAAAGAATCGGTGGATGCCTTCACCTTCCGTCACTTCCTCCAGATTGCAGAGGAGGAGGACTTTCTGCACATCCCCATGGAGCGCCTCGTTTTCTTTCTCCAGAGCAACAAACTCAAGAACTGTAGCGAGATCGACCTCTTCCACGCCGCCATCAGATGGCTCCAGTATGACGACTCTCGACGGGCTCAAGCCAGCAGCGTCCTGTGCCATGTGCGCTTCCCGCTCATGCGCTCCTCGGAGCTGGTGGACAGCGTCCAGACGGTGGACATCATGGTGGAGGATGTGCTGTGCCGCCAGTATCTCCTCGAGGCCTTCAATTACCAGATTCTTCCCTTCCGCCAACATGAGATGCAGTCTTCCCGGACACTCATACGTTCTGACGTCATGTCACTCATCACCTTTGGCGGGACGCCCTACACTGACAACGACCGCACAGTGAGCACCAAAGTGTACCATCTCCCTGACATCGCTTCCCGCCAGTTCAAAGAGCTGACAGAGATGGAGGCGGGGTGCAGCCACGCTTGTGTTGCTGTACTTGATAACTTTGTGTACATAGTGGGTGGACAGCACTTACAGTACCGCAGTGGCGAGGGAGCAGTAGACAGCTGTTATCGCTACGACCCACATCTGAGCCAGTGGCTGCGGATCCAGGCCCTGCAAGAGGCTCGTATCCAGTTTCAGCTCAACGTGCTGAATGGACAGTTGTATGCCACGGGAGGGCGAAATCGATCTGGTAGTTTGTCGTCTGTAGAGTGTTACTGCCCAAAGAAGAACGAGTGGACTAATGTTGAACCATTAAAACGCAGGATTTGGGGTCATGCAGGAGCTCCCTGTGGAGAAAAGCTGTACATCTCAGGGGGTTATGGAGTCTCGTTGGATGACAAGAAAACTCTCCACTGCTACGACCCCGCTTCAGACCAGTGGGACTTCAGAGCCCCGATGAATGAACCCAGAGTGTTGCATGCCATGATCAGCACCAGGGATCGAGTTTATGCTCTGGGCGGTCGCATGGACCATGTGGACCGTTGTTTTGATGTACTTGCTGTGGAGTATTACATTCCAGAGAACGACCAGTGGACCACCGTCAGTCCCATGAGAGCAGGGCAGTCTGAGGCCGGCTGCTGTCTACTGGACAGGAAGATTTACATCGTCGGGGGCTACAACTGGCACCTGAACAATGTCACAAGCATTGTACAGGTGTACAACACAGACACAGATGAGTGGGAGAGGGATTTGCACTTCCCAGAATCCTTTGCTGGCATCGCTTGTACACCAATTATAATTCCACAAAACACCACACAACCCTAGCCATCTGACCTGTGACTGTGAAGATTTTATTCAATTTGTGCTTTGTGCTGACCACTGAGTCAACACAAGGTGTGAATATTATGTAAGCTACTGACTGTGTGTGTGTGTGTGTGTGTGTGTGTGTGTGTGTGTGTGTGTGTGTGTTTTTGAGGAAATGACCTGAAAACCGACTTAGAAGTATTATTTTCTATCCTCGTCTTGTTTTTGGGAAGACGTGTTTAATTAACAGGCAGACCTTCATCAATTTTTGATTTTATGTACAAACTCTTGATATTGACACATTTGATACCGATTCAAGCTTTTAAATGACAGATTGTAAGTATTCGACCAGCACAATTTTACAGGTTGAGTATGAGTCTGATTCAATGATTTTTAATCCCCAAATGCCTGGTAAAGATCTAATTCTCTTCCTGACGAATATAATTACCTAAATATAAAACACATCTTGAAGTAGAGCCTGACCAATACATCTGTTGCCCAATATTATTGGGCTATATTGGCCTGTAACATATATATTGGTATCAGCGTATATGTTGTCCGATATTTGCCTAAATATAAATAACATATTGTTGATTTAATTTAATTAAGTTCACTGTTTCAGTGCACTGATGTCATTTTAGACATGGGGTTTACTGTTACACTGTAAAATATCTCGCTTCCATTACATTCATCAGTGTTGTGAAGAACCATTTAAAAAAAAAAAATGTTTATATTGGCTGATATCATAATTTTTGACTCCGTAATGTCAGTATCGGACACAGCCCCAAAAATGTAGTATTGATCCTTCTCTAATTTATGTTGCGGTTTTACCAGTCAAGGGCTTAAGTTACAGACAGCAAAAACTGTCTCTTCAAAATCTTAGTTTAGAAATGTTGTGTTTGTAAAGGTATCAACAGACTCAACCTTTTATAATGTAAGACCTTTTGATTGTACAGTTGTGAAAGTTATATTTTTATTTGTTTGCTTCTTTTTATCCATTAATTATTTTGTTTGTTATTTTATTATTCGAACAGCCAAGCTTACTGAAAATGTTGTACGTCTCATCCAGTTAACAAACCAACAAACCACATATCAATGCACAGTAACGATTGCACAAATGGACACGAGTTGTGGTTGTGATTCAACTTGTATCAGTGAGCATGTGGCTGTTAACGATTTCTTTATTATTGTGACTGCCCTTGTGTTTCCTGAGCTGACGCCCCCACTGACACACTAATTGAGTTCTGAGTCAACATAACAGACACATGTGGATCTCTTATGGCAGCTACATAAATCCTTTATGTGTGTCCGTTAGAACAATGTGTGTGTGCTTCTTGTTATCTTTATGAAGTGCTACATCTTGTCAACACACATTAAGAGAATATTTATTAATGCACATATAATGTTGAAACGATTACTCAAATCCTCCAAAAAACCTTATCTCCCCTGAAAAACTGCTTAAACTGGCCATTTGCCATGTTTGACACCGGCTCGTGTTTTTATTTTAAATGCATTACTGCACTTTTCAAAGCAGTATTTGTCAGACATCTGATTCTGCTGCTGATGTACTTAATATGTGTATAAGGAAGAACCAGGCTTAAAGTTCTTGTTCTTCCTTTTAAATGTCACCATCTATATGATAGTGAGGAGTTTCTGTTTTAAAACTGTCTCCTGTTTGCCTTAGTGTGTTTGTATTGTTTTACCTGTACCAGTAAAGCACATGATATCTCGTTAAAGTGCAATATAAAGTAAACTGCCGTTGTCAAAGGGGAATGTAGACATTTGTGTATCTTTATGTGCATCCTTTATTAAAGGTGTATCATGTTTTAAAAATACCCTTTAGGTGCTTTTTATGTTTTTATTTTGATGTTTTGATCAGCTGAAGCAGGTTGTGCTGCCTTCACAGGCACTTCAAGGGAGAATTGCTGTGCTGTTTTATGTAATAGAGCACTGAAGTCACGCCTCTACCAGGGACCTTATTTCAGAAGAAATATGTATGGTAGCGAATGGAGAGAGATAAAATAATGTTTAGTTGCCGTCTGAATTGTGACATAAACTACAGATATATGATGTTTGTCACCAAAACTTGTAATTTAAACATTGTAGAGCTGCTCCTGTACTACAACTTAATAACTGCAGTTATCAATGTGGCCAGTTTTATTGGGATTTTACAACAAACTGTGACTTTCACTCGGAACAATTTCTTTTAAATTGATAAACATCATATGTGCAGTTCATTGCAAAATTCAGGAAGGATATACGGTCCCATGGTGTCAACCAGAAGGCGCGTGACTTCAGCTGTCAATAAGAACTCTAATATTTCTGTTCCTTGGGGCTGGAACTAACAATCACTTTATTCTCTAACTGATCAATTAATTATTGGTCTTCAAAATACGTCCAAGTAATGAAAGTTTATGTCAAAATTAATAAAAAACCAAGTTGATTCCATAAAATATCTTATTTCCAACCAAAGGTTAAAAAAAAAAGAAACTACAGGAAGAGCCACAGCGGAGGGATCTCTCTCCTAGGACACACTGACATGCAATAGATGTACAGATGTGTACAGAACAGACCAACAAATGTATAGAAATTGTATAAACTATATATAAAAATGTGGCTCCAGGAGGCCGGAGCAGTGATGCCCGAGCCACACTACCTCCTCTCCTCCATGGTGATGAATGACAATAAAATATCAGAGCAGTTTTCGAATAATACATCATAAATCATCAAGTGCAATAGTGTAATAATTGAAAGCCCTTTACCTCATATTTAAAGTAAAGTGGAGATGATGGATCATACATACTGCACTGTATATGACCAGTCCACTAACTTCGTCCAATAAGCAAATGTTTACTTCTAACATACAATGTATCATGCAGACCTCGTGTCTTTTTTGCTCTGCTTCAGAAATAAAGTTTCGGTTATGTTCTGAGTGAATCCAGCTTTCAATCAGTATCTTAAATCAGACAATTAGTGTTCTTCTTACACATTTATTAATTGTAAAAGTTCAGCTATAACCCTTTCGGAAGTACAACATAATAATAGTTGTCCAAATTGCCATTCTTTTACCTTTAACATCTAGATTCTTATCTAATGGATGAAAAGTGAACCTCCTGCCATTCCCTTAACTTAGCCCTTAAACACACCAGAACCTGAATGGCTGAGAACCTGCACAGACATTCAGATTCTTTAATGAATTTGAAATGATTTGTTAAGTTAGTTGTTGCTTTTATCAGATAGTGATAATGTGAGGGACAAAAGGGAAACACTGGGAGAGAAAAGGGGTTTGGTGTGCAACAGAACTGGACTGAGGGGTTTGTGGTTATCTGCTTTGTGCCTTAACCACAATTATTATTATATTATTTGAATGAATGAATGAATCCTTTATTTATTCAAGGAAGGTCAATTGAGAGCAAGCTCTCTTTTCCAATAACGCCCTGAGTACAAATACATGAAAACACATACACACTATGATCATAAATTACAATTACAATCAAGCTAAATAAAATAAAGGATTCATTCATTCATTCATCCATTCATATTATTTAACTCCTCTAAATAAAATATGTCCCTGAGGAATTTGATCAGAGCCACGAGTTTCAATATGCCGTTTTTTCAAAAGGCAACATTAAGTATTTACAGCTGTCTGACATTTTTCAAATTATTACTTTCTCTTGATCAGTGTTACATACATTTTGCCCAACTTTTTAAAAACGAAGAGGAATGCCTAGATTAAAAAAAGTAATTTCTCTGGTTCTGCTGTTTCGATTTTGTTTTTGAAATGTCCATAATAGAGTGGTGAAGTTTGTAGTCCTAAAAGCCGGTGGTCGGTTAGCATTTTTGCACATCCAGTTGCCTCGTCTCAAAGTCTACGAGGTTTTTGAATGTATTATTGTGCATATGCCTGAAAAAAGGTCTATGGTCACTACAGGTTGAAGATATTTACACATTTTAATATGAAATACACCATTAAATGCCCCACAATTTATAATAAGTTGCTCACGTGTCTTTAAAGACGGTTGATAACAAATGTCTATATGAGACTACAGAAGTTGTCAGGGACATTAAACATCATCACACGGAACACGATCTCGTTTTTACAGGCAGAATTTCAGTTGTAAATAATTCTAACTTTACAACTTGTAGACTGATAAATATACAGGAAACATGCATAATAATTGTGTAATAAGATGTGTAGTGATGATGACGTTTAAATAATGCAACCTCAATTTAGTCTGTTTATAGCCCAATGTTAGCTTTTTAGTTTTAGAAATTTAATTTAGGTTTAGAAAATCACAAAAGTATTCATCTGTGGAGCTCATCTTACTGAACAAAATGTGAAAATGTCATAAACTTGTGTTTGTCACAGAGCTTATTTCTGGCGACTTTCCAAAATCCAATTAAAAAAACCTTTAGGCTTTTTGTTGAGGGAACCAGGGCATGATATTTTTCAGGTTAGCCTACAAAAATATGTCATGGCTACACCACTCTAATGCCTCTCGTGATGTCACTCACAATGTAGGTGCCAGTTTTTAAACGGAAAAGAATGTCTGGAATAAAAAAGATTCTTTAATCGTCCATAATGAGTCCACATTGGTATAAGGAGTTTAATGCAGACCAGTTGACTCCTTTCTGTTCTGTCTCGTTGAACTGTCACCGAAACTATTAACTTAAAAATTGTACCCGGTCCTGTTTATTAGCAGCTCATAGAACTAACACACTCTCTTTTCACATAACTGCAGTTGTCAATATGACCAAGTTTATTGTGATTTTCATATTCTATAGTACCTTTTCCATGCCCAGTTGGCGGCCATGTTGGTGTTGTTACATACTGTGAGTTGAGCGAGACGATGCAGTTCCCTGAGCGGTTTAAAACAAAACTAGATGATATTTTACTTTGATAACAACAAACAGCGACTTTCTTGACTTGAAACAGTATCTTTTAAACTATTAACGCGAGATCCAAAATATATTTCCCTGACTCCATTCACTACAATTCTTTTTTTTTTTTTTTCCTGTGGAGTCCTCAAAAGACATTATTCTGCTTTTTCACAAATAGACAGTGCTCTTCAAAGACTGGCAAACACACTTAAATTTGTCATATTAGTGGAGTTCTGAATATAGAATAGAACAGAATTACTTTATTTATCCCAGACTGGTTAAATATTTGATAAACTATTATTGCCAAGTAGGTTTTCACAACAAGACATTTGCATAAATGTACAATGAAATAGTAGAAGGATACTATTTTTCTTTTTAAAAGTATAATCTTGCCTCGTTTCAAAATCACTCCGTGGTTGTTGGTGCCCACAGCTGAATCAAAAAGCAAGCTCATCCACACACCGACGTCGCGCCGCCGATCGTGCGTGATGACGACACCAGAAGGCCCTCGCGTAGTGTGTAACGTAACATTCCATTGAGAAGAAGAGGGAAAGATGGCGTCCTCTAACAATCCTCGCAAATTTAGCGAAAAAATCGCTTTGCATAATCAGAAACAGGCGGAGGAGACCGCTGCGTTCGAAGAAGTGATGAAAGACCTGAACATCACCAGAGCCGCACGGGTAAGACCTGCTCGCCGCGGCTGTTTACATTGTGTTGCATCGCTGTTTGGCAGCTAACGAACGCTGCGGATATAAATCTGAACGTTGGGATGCTAAGTGAGCTAAAGTTAATGTGGTGGTCCGTAGCTGCATCAGTCCAGCACCGCCGAATGATGTTTCCTGTCTGCCTGTCAGACGCGCTCGTCAGGGACATCAAGCCGCTCGTGTGCTGCGTTAAGTGTCTTAGCTAGGCTGCTGAGGATGTGAATAATGTGCACCTGTGCTCTGTCTGAGGAGGCTGCTGTGAGGAGTCACTGCTGTCATCGCACTAGCAAACAAATCGTCTGACATGTCGCTTAATCACCGTGTAACAACACGTTCGGCAAGTCAGCCGCTTTAAACTCAATACTGAATAGGTTTATCTTCTACGGGGGCTAAGTTAGCATTTGCTAGCCAATCAGATGTTAACCAGCCTTCCAGCTGTGTTTTTCTTTAACTCGTTTACCCATTCAGCACTAGCTAAACGAGACCCGTTATTTTAGCTCGGAGGCACATCAGCTGACTGTTTTCACATGTTACAGAAAGCAAACATCGGACTGATGGAAAAACAAATACAGCTCTAAAAAAAAAAAAAAAATCCCACATGCCTCCTTTCTGCTCCCATTTCTAACAGTTTAATTCAGTTGTCGTTAATCCAGGATCACTTTGACAACTTTCTTGCAGCCACTGTAAAAAGTTACCTCAAAAACGAGCGTTAATAATCGATTAATCTGCTGTTTAGTCTAGAGCTGATCAGTTCATTGTTTGAACATAATGGAGGATTTTGATAATTGATTGGTTATTGAAGTCATGTATTGCTCTAAAGTGGCAAACATTTTGGCTCAAGGAATGAGCTTTTTCTTCTGTTGTGTTTATGAATTAATATCTCTGAATTAGGGATTTTAACGATTAATCTTTACTCGATTGATCGCTGAACTGAAACGGGCAAAAAAAAACTAAAAAAGCATCTTGTTAAGAATTACAAATACTTCTCAACTATATCAAAATAGAAAGTGCTGATATGAGAAATGCATTGAATGAAAACACAAGTCAGCTATAATTTGAAAGGATACTAAAAGACATTCTATACAAACTGACATTATCACATTTCAGCCATGTAGTAGCATTAGTATTGGTCTGATTTTGTTGGTGAATAGCGACAATTATTCGGCCAACAATTTGTCCCGCACACATACACCGATTATTGATTGTTGGGGCGGCTGACTGTCATATAAAGAAATTCCCCTCAAATGTCCACCCTTATTTGGTTTTGTGACTACCCGACAGACAAAACAAGCAATGTCACGACTTTACTGTTGGATTTGAGACTTCATGACAAGCATTCTTCATAGTTTTCTAACACTTTGTCAACAAAAAAAGACGTAAAATTATCAATTGATTACTTGAAACATGACTGAAACAGTAAATCAGTTGAAAAAAAAAAACAGTTGCCAATTAATTTTCTGGTCATCAACTAATCAACACATCATTTCAGCTTCAATAACCCTAAAAAAAAAGGAAAAGAGGAAGAGTTTTATTGCCAGGAATCATTTGGTCTAATTGTTGGCTGTATTGCTGGAAATGATGCCCACATGCCGCATCAGTGTAAACCCGAGCTGTACTGTCATTTACTGCAGGGAAATATAATTAATTGGTCAGTCTTGTGGTCTCTGCCAGATTTCTTTTTGTTGCCATCAATCCATTGCATCTGTTCCGATCATCATCAGTCTGACTTCTGTTCATTCCTAGTGTAAGAGGACTTGCATCACAGTGTTTTTTTGTAATAACATGCATTAGTTTTGTGACTGGTTTTGTATGAAGACACGTGGCTAATGTAATCACAAGGTGCGTTACATGTAAAGACTCTAATTACACCAGCTGTCCGTCAGGTGTCAGCTGATGTGATTTCTCTTTGCTATGAGAGATGTCGTCTGCCTCCTAATTGTTCATGAAGCAGACAATCTGCCTGTCTCATCATGTGTCATCTGTCACTTAATGGATTCATCCATCTTTCATGTCACCACTGTGGACTGGCAGGCATCATTCACTTTTAGCATCACTTTTTTTGTGAATCAGATCGATCATTCACTCATGCTTTCATGCAATTTTACTTTGCACAGTTGCAGTTACAGAAGACCCAGTATTTGCAACTAGGGCAGAATCGTGGACAGTACTATGGAGGCTCACTGCCCAATGTCAATCAGATTGGAAATGGCAACATTGACCTGCCTTTTCAGGTGAGCCCTTAGCCTCTCTCGGCTGGTAAATCAATGGTTTGTGCTCGACCGGTGTACCTTTCTTAGCTGTTTGTGATGTTATTGGACATACAAAGGTTGCAGTTATCTGTTGTACTGGTGAAAGATTGGCTCAAAAAAACAGATAATTCCACTTTTTAAAAAGACATTAAGAAAGTCTGCAGGCTTAGTTCATGCTATGAACGCTGAAAACTGACCTGCTGGTCAGAGCTGCACAGTCCAACCAGGTTCATCATGGTTCATGAGTGAAAGGAAGCCAGTGTGTAATACAAGATGTACCAGTTCTACCCTGCAGTGTAATTTGGTTCCTAAATTTTAAACTATATCATTGCTTGTCATGGCTTTCCATCTTAAAATACATTTGCCAACTCGAGCATCAGTATGGGGGGCCCATGGCTTGACTCATTTTGAAATGAACACATTTGCACCATTAATCCTAAAACATTTTAGTTTTGCTGTGTAAGTACGCTGTTTTTGCTGGCCTCATTCACCCGATGTATTCACTCCAGAACTCGGTGCTGGATACCAGTCGGACAACCAGGCACCACGGGCTGGTGGAGCGAGTTTACCGTGACAGGAACCGCATCACGTCTCCTCACCGCCGGCTGCTGTCAGTCGACAAACACGGACGCCAGATATCCTTTTTCTTTTGGTCACAGAAGCATGTTATGTTGACGATGTTTTGGCTGCATTCATTGTAGCTATGGAGGCTTGATAGGCTGCTTGAACATTGTTCTGACAACTTCCACCATAATCTGTTGTTGTAATTAATTTAGCAGGTTTAGAGACGTAACACTGAGTAGATTTGAACAGAGTTAGAATCTGATTTACTGCTCCTTGAGTGTTGCTATAATTGACTGGGAACCCAAAATGCTCCAGACAGAAATACAAAACTATAAAGACAAACTTGAACTAATTTGTACTCCGAGATCCAAATATATGGCTTGTCATCGAGCCATAAGATGATGCAAGATGTGCAGTCTAGGCAAACTTGAATGTTTAAGCTAACAGTCGGTAACCAACAAACTGCCAAAGCTTTCCACGAGAAACTTACACTTTTATGAGTTGAAACATAGTCTGTAATTAGCACATATGACACTAAGTACAATCTCTGGACCCATCTGCTATCTTCTGACGACAATTTGGCCACTGTTAATGCTGGTGTAGCCAACAGATATCCAGACTAAGACTTAGTTTTCCCTCTGCCGGTCATCGTTTACAACCCCATTTGCAACATGAGATGTGAGATGAAGTATTGACGCCGTCAGCGAACGCTAGCCGATTGGCTCCAGCTACATGTCGCCCAGTGTGATCTGCCTCGTTTGCACTCCACACGGACTGTTTACCAGCATGCAACCAAAGCCTGCTCAAACCAGGTTAGCCAATAATTACTGGGACAACAAACCGACTGCAAATGGAAACCAACGCTTCCAAAACCCAAATCTTATCCCCTTGCCTCCAGATTCTTCATTCAAATGCAGATATACGTTCATAGGGATGACATTAAATACACCCTTAAGCTGAAACCAAGTCATGTCCCAAATTCATTCTTAAGAAATGAATAAGAAAACAGCATTTAGATTTGCCTGATTCATATACTGTGGTTTCCTCAGCTTATATGTAGGCCTAAGACGTAACATAAAACACCAGATGAGCTCAAAAGAGGGGAAAGCTCTGCGTTGTTCAGCAGATTTTGAACAGTAAATTGTTTTTTTCACGACATGTACGGTGAGCCTGATACTGAATTATACAAAGCAATAGACTCTATTATTACACTGCTGTTGAGATTATTCTTAGAACTGTTTCTTGCCATTCAATAACGAGACACCGACTGAAGCCCTTTTCAAAGTAGCTGGATCCTAATAACACTTGTGTGCGGTCATTTATTATGTATCAGGTCTATTAGGTTGAACAGCCAACAGGCTTGAAACTATGGATTAGCTGAGATCTATTTTTCATCCCCTGTGCTTTATTAGCCTTAACTAGATTCACATTGACAGCTGTCCCTACAGCTCAGTTTACCTCTCCCCACCGCCAGACACTAGCTGGAGAAGGTAAGCCACCACCCCTTGTAAATTTGCCAAAACAATGAGTAAGACGAGTGAACCCAAAAAAAATTCAATTACGTGACTCACTCTTGGTGCAAAGTTGCCAAACTCAGCCAGAACAAAGAAGGCTGTACGAAGGCAAATAAAGGTCTGTTACTGAATGTGATTCCCGACGGGATGTCACGCTGTACATTTGGCTCTCTACCAGTTTTGGGGGATTTGGCAGCGGGTTTTGCTGACATCTCATCTTTCTAACACATACAGGACAAATTCGGACTCTGCCTTACACCAGAGCGCCATGAATCCGAAGCCCCAGGAGGTGTTCGCGGGGGGATCGCAGGAGCTGCAGCCTAAACGAGGTAATGGAAGATCCGGTAACAAAGGCACATAGCCACTTTTATTTATTAATGTGCAGCGTACTAATGTAGGCGGCAAACCTTAAATGACATAAAAGGGTCGATGTCACAAAGAAGGAAGATGTAGACCGTTGATGAAATATTTATGGAGTAAATGGATACTGATCTCTGGCAGAGGGCTGCCTCAGCATGGTGATACAGTGCTCAGTCGACTGTGGAGAAGTAACAATCTCGGAAGGGAGCTGAGTCAGGATGATCTAGAGAGAAGGATCAATAACTCACTGATTATCCATGGATTATGTCTTTTTATGTGTGAGGCTGTGATATAATGAAGCCAACATTGGCTGGCATCCCCTCAGTCTGTCTGTCTGCTGGTCGTCCTTTGCTATTTTTAGACTCCCAGGAATCTGGTGCACACAGCACTATATCCTGCTCGACTGGCTCGGATATTGATGACTCATTTCTTGCACTGATTTGAATTGTTATTTATTTTGTTATGGCAAGCAACTGTGTCTTGCTGTTTCACTAATTAGTACTGCTGCTAACAGTGCCTGGGACGGAGAATTCCGAGTCGAATGCGGACAACAAGGATGCGCAGGATCAGTTGTGGGATGACAAGAAGGTACTCATGGGAAAAAGGGAAGGGCGACACCTGTACACGCATTGTTGTGATACATCTGAAGCGCTTCCGAGTTGTGTCTCATGGTAATGTTTTCTCCTTAGGATGATTCATCATGTGATGTCCCTGGAATCAAGTGAGTCATTTTAGCATATTAATTTATTATAAGTAGTGGTAGTGGTATTTACAGTGAACACACTACAGGAGTATCGCAGCCTGTTAGTCACACAAATTGTGTTTTAAGTGCAAGAGGCAAGACAGCTGGTCTAGGCGCACTGGAAAAGAAAGACAGTAAAACAATGTCACCTCAAGTCCGACAGGAAATCGTTATTGTGATGGTGACAGATTTCACACCGGACTAAAAACCGACATCATCTAACCCACTAAGCCTTCAATGGGAAAGGGAACAATTAGCATCCAGTCCTGGGTCAAGTGGCTCTGCCCCCAGAAGTTTATTGGCTTCAGTTCTGATTGGCAGTGACAGGAACACACACCATCGCTACATTTTTGCCCCTTTTGCTGTGACACAGGTTGAAAATCGTTCAGCCTGCATTGAGTTTGAAAGATAGACCGCGGTTAAAGATGAAAACCAAACCGTGTTGCCTCGTCACTGGCACCTATGTCACTTCCCCCCAAAAAATTAGATGTTTCACTTATTAGCCGCTTCCATCCTTTAGCCCCTCCCCACACTTGGAATACATTGAAAACTGGTTTGATAGGTTGGAACATAATGATCACACTATATCATAGGAACAACTCAGCTGCAAGGTGATATGACAGCAGCTTTCCTCTCGTCTGATCGAGCTTTTTTCTTTTAGTATATTCCCATCACCAGACCAGGAGTTGAACCCGTCCGTGCTCCCAGCTGCACACAACACCGGTGGTTCACTTCCTGATCTGACCAACATCCAGTTCCCTCCTCCGCTCTCCACTCCGCTGGACCCCGAGGACACCGTGGCCTTCCCCTCCCTCAGCTCGTCCAACAGCACGGGTAGCCTGACCACCAACCTCACCCACCTGGGCATCAGCGCTGCCAGCCATGGTAATGATACTGTTTGAAAGCACTAAGACTAAATGCACATCAAGTGAAAGTTGGAGAGCTTTCATGTGACATCTTATTTGCTTTCCTTCGCTAGGGATCTCCACTTCCTCTCAGCCAGCCATGACTGTAACGGCACAGCGCCGGCAACCGCCTGTGGTGCCGCTCACACTCACCTCTGACCTCCATCTCCAGCAGTCCCCACAGCAGCTTTCACCCACCCTCTCCTCACCTGTTAACATCACACAGGTAAGGCTCTGCGCTGCTCAACCAACGCAAGAGAGACTAATAAACAAACCCCCTTTTTCTTCAAAGGTAACTGGCCTAAAAAGAGTCCGTGTTCGTCTTTTCTCAGGCCTTGACAACAGAGACCCTGACGCTGGAGCAGCAGCTCTCCCAGTACCCCCTGTTCAACCAGCTGACGGCCCAGGCCCAAGCTCAGCTGCTCAGTGACCTCCAGAAGCAGCAGCAGGCCCTGTCGCAGGGCATCCAGCTCATCACCTTGCCAACTCTGGCCTCCCCTGGTACAGCCACTGCCAGCAGCCCTTCCCCAGACAGCCAGAGCCAAACCACCGCCAGCATCAGCATCAGCTCGGTAAGTGAACAGAACAGGCAGACGCAGGGATAACAGTTGATTTGATGACATGACAGCCACCCTTTTACATATACTGAAGCATCATTTTTCTACTTGATTGTGCTGAAAGTTCTTCAACTGCCTAGAACACATCTCAATAAATACCTTCACATCTTTTCACTGGCTTACTACTCTGCTATGACACTGATTAGCCAACTTTATTAGGGGGAACATTTCTGTACTCTGGACTACCAGACAATTATTCCTGAAATGTATTACTTTTGATATATTCAGTTTTTTGCTTGCAGATCCTTTTAAAACCGAGCCAGCCAGCAACAGTTTATTGGGTGTTAATTGGTGATATTTCCCTCCTGTACACATGAAACCCAATGAGCAGATCGAAGGCTCATCTTACATCCCTTCCTTTGAGATTTGTGTGTGACAGGCATGAAGCTTAGTGCTAGCTAACCCTCTTCCCTCCAACAGTACCGCAATCAGACTGGCTCACCAGCCACTCAGTCTCCAACCTCCCCAGTCTCCAATCAAGGCTTCTCCCCCGGCGGCTCGCCTCAAGTAAGGGCCCACCCACCGAGCTAGCTGCTGTTTGGGGAAGGGCTTTGCGCCTGGGGGAAAGCTAATTGTAGATGAGATAGGCTGCTTGTCATTCTCTGTATCAGCAGTTAACCACTCATGGTGTCAACAGCTGCATAACTCATTTCCTCATCACCCTGTCACTGTTCACTGTGTGCATGACAACACGCCGATAGTTTGCTGATGGGCGGCCCCGACAGATTACTGTCTTAAAATATCTTTAACATCTTTTTAGAATGCAACAGACAGACACTCGTCTGTTGTGGATGAGCTGCACTCTGATGGAGAGGACTCTGGTTGTTTGCTCCCGTTTCAAGTTCACATGAATAGACAAACAGACGAGTAATGTTCTCTCAGGTTATAACAGAAAAGCAATACGTTTTAATAAGTTTAGATGTTGTTTTTGATCGGTTATTCGCATGAAATATTATTAGATACAGTATTTGCCAAAAAAGGTCTTATGTAAGAATAGTTAACATCAGTGTAGAAATGTGGGTTTTAGGTTAACCTGCCTAAATGCACACATGGTGTCACATTTCATGCTTGTACTGAACAATTGAATAAACTAGTTCTTGTGTCCAAATAGACTACTCGCTTACTAGAGTACCGATGCCATTCGACAGGACATCTTTTGACAAATGAGCATTACGCTCATGCCTATTTCGGGCTACTGTGAGACTTGATTATGATCAGTCAGATTTTTTAATGACATTTTGTCTTTTGTGAGTAAAGAACTCTAGAGCTAAACGCTGCCTCAGTTTACATCTGCTATTCATTTATACACAAACAAACACATCACTCTCTCTGCTGTGGAAAGCTCATCAGGCTTTATCATGTTTTCAGTAAAATATTTGGCAGAAAGGCAAAGTCAGCTGCGAGAACTTTGCGTTTACTGTTTTTCAAGGACACTTCATGGGAAAAAGGCCAGAAGCATTTACTTTGTCAGAAACTGAAAAATGAGTGGTCATACACTCTTTAGCAGTGCGCGTTTGATTACGCGGAAATACAATTATACAACAAAGTGCATAAACACCCAAAGTGTGCTCCCTTCTCCAGTCTACTCTGTAACTTACTAAGGCAACACGCTTTAAGGCCACCGTCATTTGCAGTCTCCAGCAGTCGTCCACTCGCTGTCCCCGCAGCTGCAGTTTAGCCACTTCATCAGCCAACTTGAATACAGTTGTAGAGAGATCTCCCTCTTCTTCTGTCTCATCTTTGGGCCTTTTCTTTTTTATTTGCGACGTCGCTCTCCGAATAAGTTTGTTTTCCACTAATCTCGGTTAGCTTGAGGGCTTATTTTTTAGGGTATACCGTGACTGAAACAGGTACGTGTCAAGCGCGCTAAGAGGAACAGACGGAGGCTTTTAAAAGAGAATCAGTTTTTCAAAATAAAGAAAATGTCTGAGTATGATCGTCAATATAATGGAAATAAAATGACGTATTTATCCTTTCTCTGCGGCCCGGCACCAAACGACGGCCCGGTGGTTGGGGACCGCTGCTCTACAGGGAATTTTTTAAGATGAGAATGAGCGAAGTATATGGTCTATAAAAAGGAAATCAAAAAAGGGAGAAAGTACATTTAAAGACACCGGTCAAGTATAAATCTAAATTCTGGGCTTTCTTACTCTGAAAAAGTCATCTCTGGTGCCTTAGTGACGCAAGAAACGATGTTAGAAATGGTTAGACTGGGAGGAAATTGTGTAGCTGAGAGGATCTGCGTATACAATCAGAGATGACACAAATACATCAAAAAGTCTCTTGTTTAAAATAACATTAACTTTCTTATCAGATATATCAAAATAAAGTACAAATACTGGCATGAGGAAATGTATTTAATTAGAAAATAGTGATGCAACGATGTGGACATACTCACCCAATTCCAATGTATAAGATAACAATTTGGCTATTAAACTATATCATTATTTAAATTTTTAAAATTGTATTTTATTGTCTTTTTTTATTCTCTCTTTTGTTAGAAATGAAACTGAACTTTTTTAAAGCCATTCCCCAAAAAGATTCCGTTTCCATGAAAACAGAGAAAATAACTGCTTCATTTTTAGCCTGCTATTAAACTACATACTCAACGAGAAGACAGTTTTAGTGCCAAAAAACCCTCTCTTTGTGTAATATAAATAAATGGAATCACTGTAAATGGAAAGCATTTAGAAAAAGTAGTAGAAAAAACAGAAGAAACCATTGCATTCCTGTGATGCCCTCCTACTTGCTTTTGGCTGACAGTTTGTAAATGGAAAAACATCTGACATATTCATTCATTCTAAACGATAAAGCACCAATCTATTGTTGGGGCCGCAAACTATCAATGAAAGAAAATGTTTAAAATGTGCATCTCTAGATCCGATACAGCAGGCAGTAACTTAGAAACGTGTTGATGGTTTCTGTGTAATTGAAGCCGTTTGCTCATGCTGGAGTCCACGTGGCATAAGAGTTTCCTGTTAATAGTAGTCGTAATGGACCAAAGTATCCGTGTATCACGTCATGCTGATGAAAACCAGAAATCTCCTTTCTCTGTCTGTGTCATAGTGAACAGGGCTGCTACGGTCAGCACATCACTGCAACCACGTCACGTCCATACTGTCATTTCATATCTTAGTTTTTTGGATTACTATTTAATTTTTTTGTCTTGTCTGCCAAATTAAATTACAACACAATTCTTTTCATTTCCTCTTTCATGACTCTGACCTGCCACAGCCCTCGTCATGAGAACCATTTGCTTTGGTCACCGCTCTGACCCATAGCTGTGTGGTTTTGTGTTTTGCTTGTGTTTTCTGTTATTCCATCGCTGAAATGTCTGCTTGTGGGTGCGGATAACTTGCCTTCTGGCTAATTTTGATTCTTCTATGTGTATCTGCTTCCTTTACGTGCGCTTTGACTTTTTTATGGCTTCTTTTTCTTCCTCCAGCACATTCCTGTGGTGGGCAGCATATTCGGGGACTCCTTCTACGATCAGCAGTTGGCATTGAGGCAGACAAATGCCCTTTCTCACCAGGTGAACACACACACATGCACATGCAGAAATGACAGAAATGTTTCCCTCAGACAGTCCCTGGCTTCATGCTGGGTTACATCTCTGTACGTTTTTAGCTGGAGCAGTTCAACATGATCGAGAGCCCCATCAGCTCCACCAGCCTTTACAACCAGTGCTCCACCCTCAACTACACACAGGCAGCCATGATGGGCCTCACCGGGAGCAGCCTACAGGACTCGCAGCAGCTCGGCTACAGTAACCATGGCAACATCCCCAACATCATCCTAACAGGTAGCCACACCAGCGTCCATCAGATACACTTTTACGTTATTGCACTCGTTTGGTTGTAGCGTGTTTACATCAAGTTAAGTTCCACATATCTCGGCTTTCAGCTTCATCATACGCATTTTTGTTTGGTTGTTTTTTGCTAATGATATGCAGATATTATTGAGCTTAACTGCTTTGACAGGATGAAATTAGCCTCTAGTCTCTTCTCCTTCAAGCACAAGCAAAGCTCTTGTTTAGGGAAGTGGAGAGCGCTAATTACTGAGTTATTTCATCTGGACGTAATGAAGTATCAAGTATGTATCTGTTCCAAACATAACCAGTATAGACACTGCGAGAAAGTAGGGATGTAACGATGTGCTGAATTTTGTGATATCGCAAAAAAAAAAAAATGCTGCAATGCCATTATGGTTCACACCTGAGTTCTCATAAGACCCGCCCTACTCCACCTCTGATTGGTTGGGTCCATTGGTTGTGTTCTCCATGCTGGACCCGAACTGGGTCCACCCCCGCTCACACAGTAGTTCTGGTACTGTCTGTTTTCTTCAGAGTTTGAACTGTAGTACCACTCCGGCCTCTTTACACCAACCTATTAGGCTTCTCTCCTGCTCATGTCGGGGTCACTCATCCTCCGGAGCCACTCGTGTAGTGTCTCTGGACTCGTCAGATGGAACAAACAGGCAAGCTGTCCGCATGGCGGGCTGCTTCACCTAGTGAGCCCAGAGACACTACAGCTGTTACAGCCAGTCAGTGTGTTTACCAGCAGAGAAACTACCTATCACAATCTGCTGCATCAGCTCCGTCTACATGAAACACACGACGGCAACTCACTGACACCAGACAACCACTGAATTATCAGGAAATAATACTGTGTCAGTTACACTGACAGAGATTTTTGTGGTACTGGCCCTTTATTAAACAACAAGGGAGGGAGGGAGATCTGCCGAGTTCTTGGCTGTTGTCCTGTGCCACAGCCCTATGGGTGCCCTGGTAGTCTAATGTACAACTGTGCATATCATGATAAATATCGTATCGTGAACTATTTATCATGAAAATATCGTACCAAGAGCTTTTGGTATTGTATGTCAGTACTCACTTGTTTCTCCGATGTCACGTATCTCAGTCACAGGGGAGTCTCCGCCGAGCCTCTCCAAAGAGCTGACCAACTCTCTGGCGGGTGTCGGTGACGTCAGCTTCGATGCAGACTCTCAGTTCCCTCTGGACGAGCTGAAGATCGACCCGCTCACGCTGGACGGACTGCACATGCTCAACGACCCCGACATGGTGCTGGCAGACCCTGCCACCGAGGACACGTTCAGGATGGACAGGCTGTAATGCGAGAAGCTGACTATGGCCGAGAACAAGAAGAAAAAAAACACACTAACTTGTGAATGGAGAGAATCAAAGGGCAGGATGAACCCTCTCCCTCGTTGCATGGCCGTCCAGCTGTCCGACCTCGCCCTCGACTCCGTGAAGCCCTTTGAAACGATGCGCCACCAAAAGACAACAGGGAAAAAGACATCCAGTGGCTTGCAGGGGAATGGCCTTGCTGTCGTTTTGAATGAGATTGGTCGCTCAGCGCTTTCGCTAGCCTGCTGTGTTTACAGTGTACCATTACATGCCACATATATTCCAAAAAACGCACATTTGACTTTTTTTTTTCTTTTCATATCCACTTTAATATTTGTTTTGTTGATATTTGCTCGTAGCAGGAAGCTGCTAGGACATTGGGCTAAACCGCTCCCGTTAAAACGGCTGTGCGTAAAAAAAAAATTTAAAAAAACAACAGAAAAAGAAAAATACACCACAGCCGGTTTGCTTGTACCCTGCAATCAAATGATCGGTTTTCCCATCATGCCGTAACGGCTTTCTATTTCACACTCAAAGCTTTATTTTTGACAACCAAATGTTCTTTTCATCATGTACTGTATGTGTTAATGCTTTATGTATTTATATGTTCTATTTATTTATTTAGTTAAAGATTTTATATTCCATTTCATAATTTAAATTTGATGCCAAAATGCTGTCTGTAGGCATAGTGTAAAATTGCACTGATGTAATTTGTGTCTATTTATTGATTACTAACATATTTATATATGTGTTTGTTAAGCTACTTGGTTAATGAAGGAGTGCAAAACCTCCCCATAGTTGCTCTTGTGTGTGTTCGATGTGCCATTTTCTGACGTAGGACGTGGTAGAAGTTGCCATGCTGCAGCCCAGCGGTCAAATCAAAAATATCCTAGTTTTTAGCACAGCTCCAGGAAATGCTGCATGCTCCAGAAATGGGTTGGTTTTACGCCACTTGAATTAACTTTTTCTGAGAAAATCATCAGGTATTTCTATTAAAGTAGAAAGCAAGACAAAACACGTCCAAATTGATTTTCTGCCAGTGAAAAGCCTCTATCTATATATATATATCTATATATCTATATATCTATATATATATATATATATATATATATATCTATATATCTATATATCTATATATATATATATATATATATATATATCTCCAGACTGAGCTTCTTTTCAGTGAAGGAAGCCGTCTGTTTTTAAACACTAAAATCTTAAATCTTTTTAAGTCGTCACTGTGAAATCACCTGATTTTGCCTTACATGAGTATTCTACTGTTCTACTTAAGTGTCTAACGTGACAACGTATTTTCGTAACTTATTGTAACATTTTCTTGTATTTCAGAGGAACTTAACTTTTGGTCAGTGATATTTGTGGTTATGTTGTGTAAGGTTTGACAAATCAATGTACTGTATTTTGTATCGGTACAGTTTATAGCCAAATTGTTGATGTTTTTAAAGTGGGGCTTAAAAACAAAACAAAAAAATCAAAAAGGACAGGTGTGAGGAGTTTTTAGAAGGAGCGCAATTATGGGGAGGCTTTTTGCTCCTTGACAGGGAAGCTCTCACAAAAATGCTATTGAGCTTTGCCACACAGGTCATCAATGACAAAATACCATACAAAGTATACAGATTTTAATAGTCGATCGTATTCAACACTATGGAAGCCTCCAAATGGATGTTTTAATAAGATGCAAACTTGCAGATTCAGAGTATTTTTTATCGTAGAAGGTTTGTTTACCCCATTAAGTAAACTGGATGAAGTACATAAAGGTTTAAGAAAGGATATAATTGTATTTTTTATTTTTGTTATTGTATGCAGTTTTCTCAGCGATCGATCCTGATCGGTTCAGTGTCACAAACAAAACAAAAATGGTCACAATAGCAATCAGGGATGTAGTGGAGTCTACAGTTGTTTACGCCACCTTTTCAAAACGAAAAATGTTTACACAAGCTTTCACCTGAAAAAAATGTACATATTGATATCGTCTCCAGCTACATCCATGACACGGTCTGTTTTGCCGGAACATGTGCAACAAATTGTCAAATTTTGAAAACGTCAGAGTTCAATCTGCGTTGGCCTTTTGTCAGAGTTTCCCTGAGAGGTGTTTGTAGGTCTGTGGGATCATGTTTGGTATATTGTAATGTTCATGTACAGACGTGCTAAATCATTTACTCACCTAAAGCGCTGTTGGGAAGATTTTCCAACCCCCTTCCCCCCCCTCCCATAAAGGAATCACGTTTGGTTTACTGCACACCTCCACAGCTGTACGATTTGTTTCAGTTCGAGTGTTTATTTGTCCGCTGTAAATCTTCCCATCCAATGTTTTGTTTGCCTTCAACAGATCTGTGATTCCTATGCAAATGAGACAAAATAACGACCCTTAAAGGAAAAATCCACCTCTGTTTCTTTTTTTTTTTCCTTTTTTAAACAGGAGTTAAGCTGGATTTGTTCTTCTGAAGTGTTGTGATTATAGAGGCTTTGTACTGCCAGAAAAAAGTACGAACGGGAGCGTTTGGGATGCAGAAAGAAGCAGTGTTAATGGTCAATTTAGGCTGTTTTCTCTTATTAATGCTGGTAGAGATCATTGATGATAAAGACAGCTTTGAGTAATTTGAAAAGACACAACTATAAACATCAGACAAATATATTATAGATGCACAATTATATCAGTACATCTTTGGTATAGGCTATAGATAATAAATACTTGAACATGAAATATCTGCATCAGCCCAAAAAAAAAAACAGTTTGGCCGAGTAGTTGTCTTATTCTGCCCAGTGATTATGTACATTTTGAAAAGTACTGTACGTCTGCACCTGCCTGGCCCGTCACAGTAAGAGACTCTACGGCAAAATACTGGCAAAAATATATCACACTTCCCTAAAAATGCCATATTGTGATCTCTGTAAAACGAGAGTCCCAAAAGATGGAGTGGTTTGTAATGTAAGACGAAGCTTTTTCGTTGTCTTTTTTGCGTGTAAGAAAATAAACTATAATCTGGGCTAGTTTGAGTGCAGGTCGTCGAGTGTTGCGGTGGTGCTTTGACAATCAACGAGTGAAATCGTGCGCTGAGCTCTAAGTGTGTTTCTCAGAGGAGTGTCTCGACGGAGAAACAAAAATCCAGCTTAACTTTGAAACAAGAATGACGTCACAAGTCACAGAATTCCTCTCACATATCTTCCGGTGCGACTGTTGTCTATAAAGAAACCTTTCCCTCCAAAAAACGCCGCTGTTTTCATCATTTAGATTAGTGGAGCATTCTGCTCAAGTCGCTTGAAATATCTCAGTTGTCATGGGCCAGTAATCCATAGGAAGAAGACAAATAAACCACTAAAAAAAAAGGCCTTGAAATGACCCTTTACCAGGAGCATTTTTTATTTTTATTTATTTATCTCAAGCTGGATTTTTCCTTTAAGTCACTGAAACAAATGTATATTTATTCCTGAAAAAGAAAAAAAAAAGAAAAAAGAAGCATTGTATATGAGCCAAACGTCACTGTTGTAACACCGGTGATGTTGAGCTTTCCTGTCATCCTGCTGAATCCTCGTCCTTCACACTGACCTTGTACATAAACGCTATCGCTGAAACAAAATGCATGACTAAAACATGACAGTCAGAACCTCTACGTGAAGGCCTTCTATAGCTCCGCAGGTTTGATTTGTGTAACATAACGCTGTCACAAAGTCTAAAGGGATGCATGTGTGGGTTTCTCCAGTGCAACAGTTAACTCGGTTTTCCTGTTCAGTGACTCTGTTACCTCCATTTCTGTATAATGCTACTTCATGAATGATAAGAGAATGTATTTTCTGTGGCAGCGTACTAGTTTTCTTGCCAAATGTTGGGGAGTTTTATGGTCCCATCACAGTCGGACCAGAGTCTCTCTCTCTCTCTCTCTGTCTCTCTCTCTCTCTCTCTCTCTCTCTCTCTCTCTCTCTCTCTCTCTCTCTCTCTCTCTCTCTCTCTCTCTCTCTCTGCTCTTCACCGTCTCCTCCTCTGACGAATTGGACTGTTGCTTGTTCTACTCTCTCTCTCTTTCTTACTTCCTACTGTAGCATCTCACCGCGTACGAGTGTAAACAGTTGATTCTCGCAACGCAAAAGAAGCCTGCGGTCGACCGGGCCCCTCGCCTCCATCAGCGCAACCGTTTTTCGTTGGCTTTCTCGAGTAAGAAATGGCAGGGATTGCGGATTTGGCACGTGCACTGCATCGTTTGCATCATGCGCACTTGAATCTCCTGCGTTAACACGGTCGCCTGCATGACATGATAGACGCATCGAGCTGATTCTCATCCCCGCGTTAGGCGCAGGGCCGGAGTTTGACCGAGCTATGACATCAGATATGATTGTTCTATGTTGCTGTTGCCTATCATGTCAGGCTTTGGACTGGGTAAAGTGTAATTCTGTAATTTTTTTTGTTTTGTTTTACTTGGTTTTTTTTTTCTGTTTTCGTGCAATGTTTAGACCACTAGTTGCTTCGCACTTTATTTGTGACTTTTGTGCAGGGACTGCTCTGCCCGAGGTGAATGCTGACTGTTTCGCTCCAGATGTAGACTCCGGAGATATTTTCATGTCAAAGAAAAGATGAATTCTCTATTTTCCTCTGTGAACTATATTTTGGCTTGTCTTGTGTTTTGTTTTTTATCAGTGAAGATTTTAGGGGATGCAAAACTAGAAAGGGCTTACTCCAGTGCAGCTTGTGCTCTCGTGTTGGAAAGGAACGGCACTCCGAATGTACTTCTTTGTCGATCACCCCCCCCACACACACACACACACACACACACACACAAACGAAAATCCCTTCGAGTTTGAGCAAGTTATCACAGTGACACTAGATGAACTCTCTGAAATGCAGGTTACACGTTTTAAATATGAAGAATTAAAACATGTTAAACGTTTCTTCTCCAGTTCAACATGATTAATGTAAGAGATGCTTCCGTTTACCTGCAGGCGCAATAGTAGAGGCATTTAGTAGACGTCGGTCTGACGCGCCGTCTCCAAGTTAGAATTTAATTCAAAGTTAAACAACGTGACAAAGGTATTCGATGCCCTTTTTCCACCGTCTCAGATTTGCTGACGAAGTTAACTAACGGCAACCCTAGCGGAGATTTGAGAGTATGGCAGCTAATAGACCTCTAATCAAAGTTAGCAAATTGCGGGAGGGAATTTACGAGGGTGTTAAAGTCAACATTGTTCAGCAGAGTTTGCCTGATCGTGGTTCGGCAGGAAAACGTTTGCTTCTGTAGAGCATGAATTGGCATTTTGCGACTGACTTGGCAAACATTGAAACGTTGGACGCCAAACTCCATTTCCCAAACAGACAAGACAAACGAATCACCTCAAAATATATTTTCTACGTCCTGTAAGCTATTTAGTTTTGACTCGTCCGCTTTGCGTCAGTCTGAGACTCCACCCGGTCGCGTTGTTATTGTCAGCACGACCTGCGTTTCCTAAAGGGCGCTGAAGCTAAATCGTGTCGCAAACTGAAGAGGCAGACGAGTGAAGCTCAAACAGGAGTCCCGTGCTTTGAAGGTGTCTCTTAAAGGGAAAGTTTGTCACGCTTTATGTCAAAATGTCCAATCAGTGCTGATGGTGCATGCAGTCAGTTGAAGCGGGAGCATGCATTCACAGAGACAGCCGAGCCCCCCTTAGTTACTGTTGCTAGGTTGGACAAGCTTGACAACGAGAAACATGGCGGTGCCGGTTCTGGTTAGCTGTGCGCTGCAATGTTTATTCGATTTTTTGGAGCTGGGCAGCGAAGCTCAGCAAGGAATGCCTTACGTGAATGTTCGCAACGTTAAGTCATATTAATAGGTTGAGGCAAAGTCATCACAAACAGAACAAGAGCTTATTGGAAGAGGTCTTTTTGGACCCCAATGAATCACGTGACGATATAATTGGCCACTATGAAAACTGTCTTCAGAGCCTGGCGCTCGTCCTGGGGGTGTGCTATGTACAGTGTGATGTGTCCGAGAGGATTGTGGCATCTATATACTGCGTGTATAGATATGTGATGAGTGACTTAGTTGGGAACCAGAGCGCTTGAGACTCGAGAAAACGGATGTTTGAAATGCTGATCGTCACGTGATTCACAGGGACTTCAGATAGTTCCAGGAAGTTCTAAGGGGGCAATTTAAATGCATTAATACAGAGAGACATAAGTACAGTGTTTGGCAGTTCGTAGTCATTACATGATTGATTGATTGACTGATTGATTGATTGATTGATTGATTGATTGATTTTCAGGGTTGGGCTGCTGGTACTTTCCGTTAACTTCCAGAAACTACAGAGAGGCTTTAAGAAAGTGTCACTGGAGTTAACAGTGATGACGTGACTCTCTACTCAAGGGCTCTGTTGGGTACAAAGCTTTCTCAACTGTTATTGGAGCGAAGAGTGAAAATGGGCGGGGCCTAGGGAGGGTCAAATGCTGCAAACTCTCTTCTTTGGTCGTCAGTCAGTTCTTTCATCTTGGATTGAGCTTCTGGTCCGCTCACGAATAAAAGTTGTCATCTTGCTTGTAAGTGAGCTACATTTCAACTGTCAGGTGCAGAGGATGCTCTGCTCTTGGTCAGTATATCGCGCACGGCGGAATTTATGGCTTCACTTGATTACATGTATCATCAACACTGATTGGACATCCACATAAAATGTGGTGAATTCTTCCCTTTAATCCCGGGATGAAAGGAAAGGGTTGCTGCTCGGTCCTCACTGCTCATTCCCAGAGTGTTTTAGGTCTGAATAAAATCTCCCTTTAATAATACGGGGTTTTCTTAACGACAGCTCTCTCTGGAAAACCAGTTTAAATTCCACCTTAAGCTTATAGTGAGAATAGCATTATATCACTGTTGTCCTGTAAGTCGTAGTAAAAGATCTGTAGCTATTTATTTGTTGCCATGTGATTCTCCTTATGTGACCATATTTGTTTATAAGATGAAAGAAAAATGTCAATTAAATTGAATGTGGAAGACAGATTTTTCTCTGCACATAGTCTTGATTTGCAGAATATGATGACTTAGAAAAAAAAGACAAAAAACTGTCCGATGTCATTTTACAACATCACAGCGTGTTGCTGTGGACATGCATGGTGTTTCAATCCTGTTGTATATTGTCTTTGCTATCGTTTCTATTTTGTAATCTGTATTTCCAAATGCAAAATTTAAAAGATTATTTTGGATATGTGCATGCTTGTGTAATGTTCAGAATGTTGATTTCCACTAAAAGCTGTTGAGTTTGAAATAAGTCACGTCTGGTACTTAAAATCAAATGTTTGCCCTTTTGTAGTGTAGCTACAGCATTATTATTTATTTCACCATTCATACATTTAATTTATAGAACATTTATATATATATATTTAGATTTGCTATGCATGACCAAAAATATTATTCCTGGGCTCTTTTTTCCAGAAAGTAAATTCTCTGCACTTCTCTACAATTTAAAAATACCTCTTAGATTTAATATTTCATCAATGCTGATGAGCTAATATTCTCTTATTATGACTTAAAGTGAAACTCTTGCCAAAATGCAACCTAGGCTATTTTTGTGAATGTATATGAGTCAAACCTTCGTGTAAAAGCATTATTACGACGAAAGAGGCACTTTTAAGATTTACAGTATTTTTGTTTTCGGGTCAAACTCAGTTTCAGTGAGAGTGCTTGGGTCAAATTAGTGATAGCATCAAAATCGCTATTTTTAAAACACTAAGGAGGCTCGACACAACGTGAAACTTTGCTCGTAGTATCACCAGGGTCTCTATAGAGACTTCCAGCAAAGTTTCATGTTGTGTCGAGCCTTCTTAGCGTTTTAAAAAGAGATTTTTATGCTATCTCTGATTTGCCACAAACACTCCCACTGAAAATAAATTTGACCCGAAAACAAAAATATGGTAAAAGTGCCTCTTTTGTCGTAATTATGCTTTTACACGAAGGTTTGACGAGGTTGCATTTTGGCGAGAGTTTCACTCTAATAATGGTCACTTCACACTTAGCAGAGTTTAAATGCATCCAGTCACTGCACTTAATTTACCAAAATCCACATTTATTCATTAATGACAGTAAAATCTTTGCAATAATTCTTCCGTCAAAACTGTACATTGTAATGTTAATATACAGTAGACTTTATAGTGAACACATATATGACAGGAACTTCTGTGTTGGCAACAACAATACAAATTCAAAGAATTGGTGTATTTACTGTCAGGAGTTTAAACTTTTTGCGGTCTGTTGGAGATTTTTTATTTATTTTTTTTGTAACTTTTTTGTTAAATGTGAATGAAATAATGCTGATCATTCTCTGTCTGATCCCAGTTGTGCGTTGGAAAGTGTTCCCAGAATTCCCTGAGCTCATTTGTTGTCATCAGGCCACCAGCTGGACCTGCTGGGCTCTGTAGGTGTCAAAGTCCTCAGGAAGCGTGTCTGCAGCAGGAAAAAGCAGGAAGTGAAAGAACTGTTTAACCAGTAGAAAACTCCACCTAAAGTCATATTGTATTTACAACTATATATGCTAATGCTTGATTAATATCTACATGTTTTGTATAGGAAGCTTCCGACTGCAGAGGAGACTACTAACAGGAGTGAAATGTGTTAAACCAAAGCAGAGTGACAATAAGCCTGTTCATGAACTGGACTGACCGTTGCAGCGATAACGCAGGTTGGCCCAGATGATGTTCTCCTGGGAGAAGCAGAAGACTCCCAGTCGGCCTCCTCTCATTGTGGCGTCTATGATGACGCCTGTGTCCGCCACCATCTGAGGACCCTCGTAGAAACGAACTCTGCAGGCAAACAAAGAGCAGGTGAAAACATCACACAGGAGCAAATGCATTCGTGATGTGTAGGTTTGTGCATACACAATCTAGAAGCGGTTCTTGTCAAGAGCAGCCATGTTTGCAGTTATATTTCAATGTCGTTATCTGGAGATAGAAAGTTGATTATTTTGTTTACTTGCAAAAAATGAGCTTTGTGATCTCAAGATCACAAGATAGCCAACCTGTCATCACGAGATAAGTTTTTTTCTTTAATATTAAGTGATTTTCTTTTTTCTAATTTTTCGTTAATTTCTCAGTGAATAATATGTACATATTCAGGTGGGTGTTCTCTGTGAGTTAGTCCAGTTTGATGCAGATCCAAATTCAAATCTTGATCGAGCAGATTCAAATATGCTTGATGTTGGATCAGATTTGATTGAATTAAAGGAGACCGTTGGGCCTTGGCGGAGATTTCCATTTGTTTACTTATTTAACCTGGAAACACCAGGACGTATCCTCATTTACAATGGTGTGGAAATACAGAACAGTTAGGCAACAGGGCAATGTTCTATGTAGCTAATTAAACATTTTTTTTTTCAAATAAAAAAATACAATAAATGTACAATTCAAAAAGACACAGAGATGAATGTGACCTCTAACTCTGTGGGTACCTGATGTAGCCGTCAGCAGGTCGGTGTTGGAGGAACCAGCGGTAGGAGGTCTTGTCCTTCCAGCCAACATTGCGAGCGTCTTTCCACAGCAGTTTGACCTGCTCACTGGTGTCGCCGGTGTGCCACAGGGCGTTCCTCAGGTTCTCACCTGGACCCGTGTTCGACTTGACGGCCTTTTCAAAACCACAAATGACAAAAAGTCTGGACCAACCTTTGATTGCAGTGTGTCAGGTAACATGTTGTAGCAACTCTTTAATATTGGAATGCTTCAGGAAAAAAACTATCTATTGTGAAACTTTAACCACATCTTCCCTGATGTAGTTTACAAGAAAGACAGCTGGTCACTGACGTCTGATAAAGACAGTCATTTCCTCACATACTCAGCATTTATAAGCTGTTATTATTGACCCTCTAAATCCTAATGAATCATTTACTGGTGATTTATAGATCATAGAGCAACTTTTGGATCTCAAGGTTGTGAGAAAATCTTCCAGCATCCTTCTGGATTTTCAACCACTTTCTGGACCAGATTGTATGTAAAAGCAACGGCTTATGAACATTTCCTACTTCAGATGTGATTGATTATTGGTACCTTCTGTCAGCGGTTTATTAACATTTATTACTGCAGCTGACTGAGATACTTAAGCTGTTAAAGCATCAACAAATTATTTAAAACCCATTCACTACAGCTTATAAAACCTATGTAAATGGTGCTTTATGGTACCATTATGTTTTCAAACTAAACTGCTAGAAAAATGTAAAATGTCAGTAACAACCAGGGAGCAGTTGAAGGCATCCTTGAGTAAACCAGCACTTCCTTATCCACTGAAGCTAACAATCTCAAATGTAATTCTATCTAAGCATTAATATGCTTATAGTCGTATAGGCTACCTTCAGTTGGATGCCTGGCTCTGCCACGGCTCTGAACGGGTTTGCCTGCCAGTAGATCTGTTCCACCTGCTTCCACATCACCACGTAGAAACTGGAGCTGTCCTGGTACCCGAAGATAAACCCTGCGTAGTCGTCGTCCGTTACCGTGTTCACATGAAACGTCCCTTCAAAGTCTACACCGCTGAAGGCAGTGTAGCCTGGTGGAGAGACAGGTGTCACAGAAGTGCTGTTACAAAGTACAAATTACTGTATAATCGATGGAAACTGAATGTTGGAAAGCTGTGGAAGCTGTGAATCTGGATGGATTGCAATTTTCTTGCTTAATTTGTATTTAGCTCAGATCTCACTGAGGTTTTTGGGTGTGGATGGACTCTACCTTTGTGGTATTGATCTCCTACTCTAACTCGGGCAAATCAACCAATGCCACTTTCTCAAAATTTCAAACTATTCCTTTAAAAAGCAGGTACAATGATCTCACCAACAGCCAACCCAGGATCACTGTTCATGGTCTGGACAATCTCTCTTCCCTGCGCAAACAAAAAAGTAGATTTTAAGATTTAATTTAATCTGAGATGATGTTTAGTATTTTGGGACACAAACCGACAAACGTGTCATCGAACCTGGTTCAGCACCACCCAGTTGGGGTCGATCTGTGCGTCTCCCTCCGGATCTAAAACGACGGTCTGGTACTCCCTGAAGTCGGTGAGGGTGACCTCAGCGTTTTCTGGACAAACGTCTATGGTGTCGATGATGGTGTCGTTGTCAAAATCCTTCTCACATATGTCACCCACACCGTCACCTGAGGGGGTAAATAGATTCAGACTGTGGTAAGAAGAACATTTTTTCTTTATTGCTAGATGTAAGATGATCACACACCGTTGGAGTCCTCCTGCAGAGGGTTGGGGATCAGCCGGCAGTTATCGGGACCAGGCGGCAGCAGGTCCGGGATGCCGTCGTTGTCGTCGTCATCATCACACTCGTCTCCTTTGCCGTCTTTGTCGGTGTCCAGCTGGGAACTGTTGATCACGGCTGGACAGTTGTCCCGAGAGTCTTGGTGACCGTCGCCGTCACTGGAAAAGACAGACTTTCACTGGCACGTGCACATTTTGTTTTCCAGCCGCCTTATTATACAGATAATTAAAAGCGAATGTAACTGATGAGGTATCACACGATACCTGTCCTTGTTGGTGTCACAGGGGTCTCCAATCAAGTCGTTGTCCACATCCGTCTAAGAAAGATGACATCGTAAAGCTGATCAACATCTGTGTGACAAGTTCTGCACAGAAAGGTTCTTCTGATTCCCAATTGACGACAGAGGTTAGCATAAAACCAACGTGTCATTACAAAGAGGAGACACGAGATGATGGTTTATGTCCTTCAGACAACTTTGAATGGTTTGTGTAAGTCATGAACATTGATTTAAGAGGTGAAGCTGTATGTACTTTGGCTCACAACAATAATCAATCAAACTAACTCAACTACAAATCTATAGGCGAAGATGTTTGCTTGCAGAATCGGCTGACAAGATGTGCTGATGATTAGTCTGTGACCAAAACAAAAGGAGCTTCCCGACCTGTTCAGGGTTTTTAATATAAGGACAGCTGTCGCAGGCGTCTCCCACTTTGTCTCCGTCACGATCTTTCTGGTCAGTGTTGGGAACCCTTTTGCAGTTATCCAGGTGATTGGGGATTCCTGGGATTAAAGTGGGCATCAGCAAACGTGTCAAAACATCAACACGCATGACAGTACAGTTTTTATAAATACTGGTGTTAAACCATGTAAAAGCACACAGAATACTCACCATCCCCATCAATGTCTTCATCGCACTCATCACCAAATTTGTCCACATCTGTGTCTTTTTGGTCGTTGTTTTTGACGGCACGACAGTTGTCGCACGCATCGCCAAAGTCGTCCTCATCAGTGTTCTTCTGGTCCACGTTAGGCACCAACACACAGTTGTCCTGTACAGAAATTGTTTCAGTCCTTTAATTTGGTGCTGGCTTATCTGTGTATATCCCATCAATATTTTTTATGCATGAACCTGCATGTTGAGGATCCCATCCCCATCTGCATCTTCATCACAGGCGTCACCAATTCCATCAGCGTCGGCATCTTCTTGACCAGAGTTGGGCACAGTGAGACAATTGTCCTGAAAGGAGAAACGCTCATTATCAAAGTAGATGACAAGAGGGGAAAATTAAATCATATATCGCATCATGACTAAGAATTTATGGTTTACAATCTATCTCTTACCGTGGAGAACGTGCTTTAATTCAAAAATCGTACAAACTACAAATTTAAATTGTGAGTTTTGGGTGTCGTATGATGGTCACATTGTTGTTTCTATTGCAGGTCTGGAACAGTTTTAAGGCAATCTAACCTTAAATACTAAACAAAGGTACAATTTCTGAACAAGCATCACAGCATCCAGTTCACATTTTAACACATCTCTGTAAGACCTATGAATATGTTATTCTTTGCAAATGACTAAATCATTTATGTGATTATTTATGTGGAGGATTTCCGTCAGTAATATTCAAACATGTCTTCATGGGATTGAAGAGACTTACCTTGTTACAGTTTGTCTCAGGACAGAGCAGTTTCTCATCAGGGAAGCCGTCGATGTCGCTGTCAGGCCCACAGAGGTAGCCGTTGCCAGCCCATCCGACTCCACACTGTGAGGATGGATAATGTTTTATGTACTGTACAGCCTGTTTTCATCGGCCCCGTTTGCGTAGCACACAGTACCATATGACCTAAATTGCTCAAACAGACATTTTACAATTCTTCCTCAGAGGTATATATTTCACAGAGCTGGGTCAAATATACCTACATGACTTTGTTATTTGTTTAGCAGCTGTGTAGAGACCTCTATTTTTAAGCGGTACCTGAATGTCTCATTTTAGAGGAACATAAAACAAATGTGGTAGTAAGTAGGAGCATTATTAAGTTTAATTTTGTAGATTTTACAGAAGAAAAAGCTGCTGATAGTGAGGAACTTTTTAAAAGTTATTTTCCTGAGATTTTGATATGAAATTACACAACAAACACACCACAACACAACTTCATATTAGTCCTTATCAGCTACCGTTGTCACTAATCTAAGGAAGCACTGGGTCAGGCATACTGTCCTTTGTTTTCCCCATGATTCCTAGTTCCAAGTTAGATTTTAATAGTTTTCTTCACAAGTTTTTTCGTGTCATTGTCATGGGGAACAAATGTTTACCAAGATGTTCATTGATGTTGAAGATCATTTTCTTGAGTTCTCAAGAGAGTGAAGTTTAGGTCATTATCACAAGATAACAAATGTTGTTTTCCTGAGATGATGAGATAATTAATCATGAGAAAATGGCGCCATAAGGTTCATAAAACTGGACAAATACATACACAGTCTTGTGTGTGGCAGGTCTTGGTCGTTTCAAAGCAAACCATGTCAACTTTTTATGATTTTTTTCATCTTGAATCAGTTTCTACACTTGTCAAGAGGCCATGTATGCATGCTGGCATCTAATAAACATGAAGCTATGAGGGGAAAACCTTTTATTTTCTTGTGATAGTGGATTCTTTATCTCATTATCTCCAGATAAAAAAGCTCATTTTCTCAAACAAATGATCTTTTCATCTTGAGAAATAGATTTAACACGTTATCATGGGAAAATGGAGGAAATGATGAGTTCAACCCACGACAGTTTGGGGCTTCCATACTATTCCCCTGTTGAGAGATTTCCTCATTACAGAGAAACTTCTCAATCACAACTTCAGTAAATGGATGATGAAGATTTTCATGAAAAATCTCATGGGCTGCAAAAGAACATGAAGCAGAAAGTTACATTTATTCACCTGACACTCGATCTTGCCCTCCCGATGGACGATGCACTCAGCGCTGGCGTGGCAGGGGTTGGGTTGGCCATTCCCACAGGCTCTCTCTGGCTTACAGCCACGACGCTGATCCCCAACGTAGCCAGTCTTACATGGACCACACCTGAACGAGCCCTGATGACACACAGAGGAAACAGAGCCGTCATAAGAGTCATTTTAGACAATTCTAAAACTAACTGAAGTGTGCGGAAGTCTTTTTTTATGGGCTATAGCACACTATTTTAGCAGCAGACAGTATTTTTTCTTAAATAATGTTTATACTCACAGGGGTGTTCATGCAGACAGAGTTCTCCACACAGCCTCCATTACTGGTGCTACATTCATTGATATCTTTGCAGACCTTGATGGGACAAAGAAACAGAAAGAAAATCCCCAAACTTAAACAGGTTTTGACATAAAGACTGAAGGTGGAAACAAAGCCCAGCGAAGCCAGTCATATGTTAAGGGTTAAGCTGGTGCTGAAACAGACCGGTGCACACTGTTTGACATACTACGTATGTACAGTAAAGAGTGAGGAGGTGTTGCTGCAGGATAAAGAGAGGATGAGGTGGTGAGGAGCAAAGACAGACATGGTGAGGTTCACAGGGGAATGTTTCTTCTCTAATGTTTCATCAAAAACTGTCAACAGTCTCACAAAGGGGAGAAGTTAACCCTAACCCTTACAGTAAGATAGGTTACCTGGCAAATGCTTTAGATGACTTAAATATTTATACAGTCGTAAATTAATTTTCAGTGACAGCAAGGCCTCCATTTCTGCCTCTGTACAACTAAAACTCAAGGTTCACTCATCATGAGAAAAAAAAATAAGTGAACCTTGAGATGAGAATGCTTTATCCCAGATGTGTTTCCAAGGCCAAGATTGAATCTCCTAACGTTTTTTTTTCTTCTCCTGTTGTAATATTAATTGCAGAAGTATTAACTGAGAGTAGTGAAGAGGTGCTGATCACTCGGTGTTCTCTGATTCTGACCTGTTTGTTGGCGGTGGCGTAGGCGAGTCCAACGCCCTGCACCTGGGGGCCGGTGTATCCAGCAGGACAGGAACCACAGCGGAAACCCGGGGAGGTGTTTATGCAGCGCACACCCATGTGGCACGGCTTCACGATACACTGCCAACAACAACGACACAGAAAAAAACATCAAGACAAATCCAAATCTTGTTAAACATGTTTACTTAGATGATTACTTTCAACTGTGTCTTGAGACACATGGGAGATAATCAAGGACAATTTAATGAGTTTTAATATTAAAGACACTGTACAACCATGCAGATGTTCCACTTAGTCAGGACTCAGAGCTTTGCTGGTTATTATGTCACCAAAGTATATGAACCATTAAGCGGGAAAGAGATTAAACTCTCCCATCTTTTCTTAATTCTCCACTTGTATAATGTAGCGTGATCTATGTCCACTTTATGATCTGCATGTCCTTTTGCTTCCTGTGCCAGCTCTACAGTATACATCTGTAGTTATCTCAGTGCTTTTTCATCTGTAATTTTCACAGTTTGTACATATTGTTAATAGTTTCTATTTGTTTTTGTTTATAGGTTTAACACATTTTTTATCCTTTAGCAAGCAACATTAGCAAGCCAAACGCAAACATGAGGTTGCAATGGCCCTTTTTCCCACATTTGGAAGTGCTGCCAAAAATGAAAATAAGTGATTGACTTACGCTGTCTTCTGAAAGTGAGCAGTGAAGCTATAACCTCAAATCACAAATCAGAGTCTAGAATCTAGTTAGGGATGAAAAAGGTGTGATAAGTTTAGATGTATACTGTACAGTTGGCACCATTTATTGCGTAAAGTGGATATACTTCACGCTACATTGTCTCCGACAATGTGTGGGGCCCCTCAAGGGTCAATTGTTGGATATCTGGTATTTAGTCTTTACGTGCTGCCACTGAGGTCATCCAGAATTTTGAGGTTTCTTCTCATATGCAGCTGATGACACGCAAATATATATAGCAGTGTCACCAAATGACTGCAGTCAGATAGACTGACAAAATTATCAAAATTATCATTTGGCTTCAGTAGTCAATAAAACATCCTAAACCCCCTAGATGAAACACCAAACCTATGCAAAACCTATAAACTAATCTCTGCGCACCTCGTCCACATCAGTGCAGTGGGTACCGTTGCCCTCCATGCCATCAGGGCAGGGTCCACACTTGATTCCATTAGGGGTGTCCACGCACTTCACTCCTGGGTGACAGGGGTTGGGCACACAGGAGGGACGAGGCTGCATTCCTCCCATCCCTGAGGAGAGAGGAGGTCAACTTTCCTCGGTTTTAAGCTCACTGAAGCATCTTTTGACACAGTTTGTTCTTCTGATTTATTTATCCCATCTCATTTAAGTTACCCAGTATGGAGGACCAAAAGTGCCATAATTAGATAAATAAATACATCATTAAATAATTAATTAAATGTGTCATTAATTAATTAAAATTCCAATTCATTTTATGTAATAAACATATAGAATTATTTCACTATTTAATTAATTATTTCATGGTCCTGTGTTGCAGTGCCTCCTGAATTTATTTTACCTGTCACACTCACCCATCAAAGTCAAGATATTGGCTAAAAATGAAGTGGAAGGCTCGGTCCCCTGCTAGCCCCAATGTTGATACAGCATGTGAGGTGCAGGACAAAATGTCAAAAATGTGCCCTCACTAGAAAGTCCATGGGGATCCTCCATCAATGTAGGAGCTATGTTTTGAAAGACTTCTCCTTCTTTCGGTTTCAAGACTTCAGACCAAAGCAATAGATTAGACAAAATTTGCATTAGCCCCGCCCACTGGCTTTGATGGGCGAGTTTGACAGATAAAATAAATTCATGAAGCACTGCAACACATTACCATGAAATAATTAATTCGATAGTGAAATAATTATATATGGTTTTTTATATATATATAAAATGAATTGGCATTTTAATTGATTAATGACACATTTAATTAATTATTAAATGGTGTATTTATTTATTTAATTATGGCACTTTTAGTCCTCCACAGCCCTGATGGTTTCTGCCGTATATTTGCTTCATATGATGATATGAACCTCCCAACAAACATAAATATCATTCCCTTGTTTCTCAATGTTATTGTATACAGATCAAGCTCTTAACAGTCTGAGCAATACTAAAATTATTTGTGATCTTGAGCACAAAGTTATCTTAACAAAAACCAAAGCCTCAAATTCAACTAAAAGGTGTTGTGAAAATCTTAACTATTAAGTAGAAGAACGTGTTTTGATCAGCTGGTTGACTCACCGCAGGCTTCACACTCCATCACAGTGTTCTTCAGGAATACTATCTCTTTTATCTAGAAAACACAGTCAGTCCAAAGTTTATTAGGATTTACACCAAAAGTTGACGTAAGTTTCACCTGTTAGCTTCATGTTTGCTGACTAAATGTTTAAAAAGCAACAATACGTAGAAATCGTCATTTTGTGCGTTTTTGGGCCCCCTGTAGTTTCTGGGTGCAAATGCAAATCCCAGCTCTGTACAGTTTGTGCTAACTGCAAACAAAACTCAGTACTTCATTATAATGTTAAGTGCTGAAAACTTGAATGTTGAACTAAACACGTATGTAACGCTGTGATCCTGCCCTCTCGCTGAAGTTACATAGTTCAGAAACAAGTGATGGGGCTACTGATTTTAAAGCTGCTAATATAAGGTCAAAAAGTTACATGATGTTGATTGAATGTGTTTTTACCTGTTGTTTCAGAAGCTCTTTAATCTCAGCCAGTGCAAGGTTCGTC
>CAEMYA010000463.1:1537454-1606806 GCA_903131615.1 Diplodus sargus | reverse complement strand
GGGCACATTTGCACCAAGAGTAGTTATTTGACTCTTGAGTGACTCGCGTTAATTTGGTTTATTTGCTAAAGCCGTCCGAACTCTGGTGACACCAGGCAGCAACAAATAACTGCAGTGCAATTAACGGGGAAACAGTTAGTTAACATAAAACATAAAACGTTTTAGTTGGTATGAAAGGGTGGTTTTCAAGTCACTGAAACTTTTTCCGATGAATAATTCACTTCATTTGTGCGAATCAAACATAAAAATGCAACAAAACTCATTTAAATCTGGGGGTTTATCTGGTCCCTTGGGGAAATCAGAAACAAGTTGTGAACACAATATTGACAAATCAGGAACAGCTACCAAATATCTGCTCCTAAATACTCAACTGTGTCCACCAGCTAGTCTCTCAAATGTATGTGTTCACTGTTTGTTGCTTTTTTTTTTTTTTACCCTTTTCAGCCAAATGATGTGTTGAAACCCTCTATAAAGCTCAGATGGGGGTGATAATTCCCTAAATGAGCGATGTTTTTTATCATTAGCCGCTTTGACTTCTTTTTGTGATGATAATAAGTTCACAGATTCTCTGTATGTCAGATTCACAAAGCTTGTCTCAGCACAGGATCCGATCCTTTGGGATGTTCAGGTGTGGTCGGATCCTGACGGAACATGCTGTTTGTCCTAATTGACCCAAAGACCCCCATCGTCCTCCCCAAACACCGACCCTTCCCCCAGAGGAGTCGTACCAGGGCAGAAAATCTCCCTGAGCATGAAGCGCAGGAAATGTGGTCTTCTCATTAGCAGCAACTCTGTTTACTGAATGGATTCCACAGAAGAAAGAGAAGATAGAGGAAATAAATCTCTCACTGCTAATAGAAAGGTAAAGGCAACAGAGAGCTTGCTGATTGTTTTTCCTCATTGTGTGCAAGCACAGGCACAGAAAACAAACTCTAAACACCAGGCAAATGCTCATTTACAGTAGGACACAATGAAATATTCAAGTAAAGTACAAGTACCTCAAAATTGCACTTAAGTAGAATACTTGGGTAAATGTTCTAAGTTGCTTTCCATCACCGTCGTCCGTTTATCAGATCTGATATTTTTGGTTTGTTTTGTTATTTTAAAATGATCTGAAAACATTGGATCCGAAATTTGGTCCACAATGATGGAAAATAACTAAGAACATTTAGCCAAGTACTCTTTTTAAGTGCAATTTTGAGCATTTTTACTTGAGTCTTTCCAATTTTCTGCTACTTTTTACTTCTACTCCACCACATTTTAGAAGCAAATATCATACTTTAACTGCACTACATGTATTTGCCTTGAAAGTGTAATACAGTGAAAGTATAAAGACCACTCAAGTAATATATATCACTGGTAATATATAAACTATAATATTATATTGTTTATTAGTTACTATTTTGACTATGTTTATTTTTATATTGAACTGTTCTTTGGCTGGTGTGATGCACAAATGTCCCCATTTGCAGGAATAACAGAGGTATTTCTGATTTCTGATATATTGAACATTAATAGTCAGTACACATGCAGCTGTTCAAGTAATTGTGAAAGCCAGTGGCAACTTCATTTTATCAAAGTGTTTCTGGCAAAACAAAGCTAATGTCTGTGATAAAGGTTGAACTCGTTCTTCTCACCTCTCTGTCCCGCTGCAGTGTGTCCTCCCATGTAGAGCGCACAGCTCAGCACCAGAAACCACAGCATGGCTGAATCTGTGCTGCAGATGCTGCTGTCCTCTCTTCTGCCTTCAGCTCAGTGTCAGCGCTCCTCCTGCAGACCCACTTTCAGTTCTCCTTTCTCCCCTCGCTTTGGCTTTTATACCCCGCTCCACCTCCCCCAACCTGGCTTTCATCAGCTTTCACCCGCCGAGAACCGGGAACAGGATTGATTGCTCAGCGCATTAACACCCCCGCATAAGGTACATGCAACAACATCTGTTTTTGTCGTACTGCTTCATTGCGGACCAAAAGGACAATATGGTTTGTTTTGATTTGTGTTCATATTATAATCCTTAATTTATGACAAAGTGGGAGGTTCGTGGTCAGTTTAGTGTTTTTAGTTTTAAATTTATTGATCGGTTGGTTGTGTCATTGGCTCCAGCTCAACTGGATCTGGCAACCTGACGCGAGAGAGAATGTGGCTGGAAACCGAACTGAGACTGAACACAGCCTACATGACCGACAGGGGACACAGTACGGAGGTGATTTACAGAGGCTCCGACCAGGATTACTTCGGGCGTGAAAAGACGCGGCAGGCAGGGACAGGAGAGGCGTGAAGCAGGAGCGAGGCAACAGAGAGTCGCACGTCAGCAGCAGCTGAATATTTACATCTTACTCTGTGAATTAATAGAGGGAAACTTTCAACCAATCTAGAGGCAATTGTGGGAAGACAAACCAGCGATTGTGCTGGTGAGTTACATTTTGTCTGTGCTGAGTTTGAATGAAGTGTGTTTTACAGTGAGTTAACGAAGCAATTAAGCTCGTCTCAAGTCTTAAGAGTATTTCATTCTTTGATATTTTGTTCTTTTTGTTGTTCTGAGATAATATCAGACAAGATTCTTCAGATCCAGTTCATATTTTACAACACACCCAAGTTTACTGCTTCATGATTACAAATGCATTAGACTCTAGTGTGTGTGTGTGTGTGTGTGTTTGTGTGTGTGTTGATGGCATCAGCAGATGTCAGTTACATTCCTGGCACTGAAGTTTTTGGTCCAGATCACTTTGATAAGCTCTCACCACCTCCTCTCTCCGCTCGCTGCTTTGCCCAAAAGAGGGACGTCTCACTCTGGGCCTCTTCTGGAAAAACAAACATGCCAGCAGCTCGTTTTCTGCCGTCAAGCTGCAGACCTGGACGCTTCACTCCGGAGTGGAAGGAATCGAACATCTCTACGAGATCTTTCTTCTCGTCTTTGAACGGCAGGAAATTAATGTTTTCAGGAATGTTAGGTCAGTGAATTAATTGTTTAATCAATGAAAACGATCTTGTCCCACGCGGTCCGTCGGTATCGTTTACTGTATGCAGTATTCCTTCGCCGCCTCATTCCAGCTCATCGTTGAAGCTTGATGTTTATGTTTGAATCCAAGGCTCCTTGTTTTTTCAGCTGCATACTTTAATCAAAATTAATAGTTTTCTCTGTTTTTTTTTTTTGCATCATTATAAAATTCAGCCTGACACATTTGGTACGTCTGGAAACTGTCCACTACAACTTGAAATAAGTTCTGGCAGTTCGAAAGATGTTTGGCTGCACAGAGTGAGTTTGTACTGACGGACCCATCCGCCAGGCTGAACCCCACCCTTTTTACCCACGTCTTAGGGAGTACTACCGCATATAGACAAATGTAAGGGAAAAGCTTGTAAATGGCGGCTATTTTAGCACTTAAATTACAAGTTTGAGGCTAGCAGCTTTGAGGCTACATTAGCCCTGCTCGTATAACTTCATGTCCATGTGGTGTTTTAATAATTGGAAAAAACAAGTGGAAAATATAGGAGTGACGTGGACGCCAAAAATAAGTTGTTCTGTGTTTTATCGCTCAGAGCGCTTAAGCAACACATTGACAGCTGTTTCGGGTATTTGAGTGACACGGAAGAGCAGTGGCAACATGTTACGTAATTCAGAAATGCATTCTGACACACAGTCTACCGCATTATTCAGTATTTCCGAGAAAGATTTCGTTTCTCCCATCACGAAGTTAATAAAATAATACCTGAATGAAAATAAAGCCAGGATGCTTTTCTGGCTATTCTGACGCACAATTCTCTGCACAGCGGAAGACACGTCATCATCTGTCACTCTAAAGTATAAAGGAAGTAGAGAGCACAAACATTTGACAGCTTTCTGACTGAATGACAGATGAAAGCACCAATTCCAATAACAGGCTATAATGGCACAGGAGATGCCAACATATGACGCTGAAACATGGCAAATGTAAACGTCACGCTGATGTTAAGAAAATGTTTATTAAAAGAATGTAATGTACTTAATGCAAACCAGAGTCTTATTCCCATGGCAGTGTCACTATTTGACAAGCTGGAAATGAGACTCAAATATCAACTTTTCTTACAAATGGCACCTTTAAATGTTGACCACCAGGGAAGTGTCTCAGTAGAAATGTTCAAAGTTTGACCAATTTTTAGATCCTCGCTATACTGAGTTAGCCGGTGCAGTACAAATCGTTTTTGTAGTGATTTATTATCTTGAGCTTGAGGTATAGTCGTCTCTCATCTGCATCTTCAGCAGAAAAGACCCAGTTTTCTTACAACCATCAATAAAGTTTATGTCACACAGCAAACTGAAGCCGAAGAGAATAAATAAAACCTTTGGACTGAGTCCTTTACTCTGCTGAGCTGATGCTTCAGAGATGGTTTCTGTATGAGAGCTCCAACAGTGCGACAAACGTAACCAACACATCATTTGCCTCCCTGATCTCCTGTGCTGCTGTGAGGAATGTTAAGGCCAAAGGTCGAGTGTAACAACCTCCTGCTAAGTTCATTAGCGATGCTTTATTGCTTGCGCTACAAGAGTTTGTCTTGTTTGTACAAGAGCTCGGCAGGGGGCGTCCAAGTTTCTCAGGACGTGACCTCATGTTGACCTCAGACCTTTCCTTTCACCTCCTAACAGCCTCAGAGTTACATAACAGAGGGTTTATGAAGACATATGTAGTCCTGACTGCCAGCGCCCAGATCCCATCAACACTCCTTGGTGTCAGACAGCTGGTCTCAGCCACAAAATGACTTAAAAGGGCTTCAGATTAATAGTTGTGTACCAGCGATGGCTGCAGACGGCTGTGTTACAGCTCAGAGGCAGTATGAAGATTTGTCTGATTCTGAATAGTGAAGTGCTGCACCCAAGTACAGTTTTGAGGCACCAACTTAAGCATTGGGATGATGGCCGACCCGTTCTACAATCCCAAAGCGTCGATATTTGCTGAGCAAAACTTCACTTTTCTCATAAACAGGACCTTTAAGTCTGAACGTTTTTATTATCTCACAGTAAATATATGCCAGCATAGATGGAATATCTGGATAATATTCTGTTTTCAGCTGAAATAATACAAAAAAAAATCATAATTCCCGTGCAGCAGGATTTGTTCTTTATGTCCTACCTTGTTTTGTGTTTTGGTTGGATGGTAGATAGTTTAGTTTGCTAGCAGCATTACGCAAAAAACTACATAAAAGATATCCAAGAAACTGTGTGAGTCTTTGGCTCAGAACTGACCCCATTAACTTTTGGTGCAGATTCAGATAAAGGGACAGTTCCAGGAATCTTTTCCTCTCCTTCTTTAACATTGAGGGATGGGGCATTTTGGACATTTTTATTAATTTTCAAGGGGATAATCCATGGATCTTGATGAAATAATTCATTTATCCCTACTACACATTTTTGAATCCATTATCTTTATATCTAATATTATCTTGAGATCATAAGTTCATTATTTTGTTATCTCAAGATATCGACAAGACAATTAACTTGTGACCTTGAGATAACAACATTTTTGTAGTAAGTGTACTTCCAAGCGGTTCTCCACGTCCGCAGACATAACTATTCACACCAGCTGAACATTTACACAGAAGCTGCTTAAAGATGCAAAGATGTGTAAAGATGTGGCCGAGCATTGTTTGCTATCCAGTCATTTCACTCTGGGTTACAACACTCTGTTGTGATGTTTCAGAGCTCAACAAATGTCAACTAGAAGATGAAAATAAAAAGCATCCAGACAAAAAATGTTTCTCTTGATTTTATTTAAAGACATGAAGTCGTCTCATCTCCATGTAAAAAGCAGCAATGTTCTCTCACATAATGCTTTTATTCACATTTGGATTTCTGATTGAGAGTCAGGTGAATTTATGTTTTCTATTTCTTTATGAACTGAACTCAGTTTAAAGGAAACCACTGACACCCGGTAACACAACTACTGATGTGGAAGAGAGGCCCATGCAGCTCCTACACGTGGATCACCACACAGATGTTGAGCACAGATGTTCACAAGCACATAAATAAATAGGTTTCAAATGTCCAGGTTGGGTTGAAGTGTGAAACATTTGCTGTGGTATTTACAGAGTCCTCGTGCTGTGTAAAATGCAGAAAGCACCATTTTGCTCTAATAGAGAGGGTCTCATTCGGTATAACATCAAACTGCCCCTTTCCCTGGAAAGGAATGGGAAGTCCCGTCACGTGGAGGCCATGATGGGGGCGAGTTGGATGCCGTTTCACCAGAGCAGCGCGGCGTCTTACTCGGCTTTCTTGACCTTCCTCTTGCGAGAGCCTTCGCTCAGCTCCTCCTTGCTTTTCAGAGGTGAAGATGGGGCAGCGGCGGGAGCGTGATGGTGGTCCTCCTCAGATCCACCCAGAGGGGAGCCGAACAGCAGGTGGCAAACCCAGGACTCGATGAGGGCGAAGGGGGAGCCGTGAGAGTGTCGGGCAGTCATCACCACCTGAAGGAGAGAGGGGTCAGTCAAGAGGAGATCAGAGTTTGCGACACTAAAGGAGCATTTCATGAACCTCAGTACCATGAGAGCCTACGTCACAAACCGGCCGCATGGACAGATGGAAAAATGGAGCTACTGCGTGAAATTGCGTGAAGGGGCGTCTGAAGAGGCGTCTTTATCGTTTCTATCCGCTGGCAAATATAGAAATGACCAAAGGCTGCTGTGTGGTTGGATGCTACCAACAGGGTAAAGAACCCAGAGCAGACTTTTTATAAGCTGCTGAATCAGTAAACTGAGCCTCTGAGGACACAAAAGTGGATCCGTTCTCTCTGTCGCTATGCAAAAAAATGATATTGACATTCCTAATCCCCCCCGTCAAAGCTCTGATTGGTCAACTGTTCCTCTTAACTGGCAGAGACAGCTGGAGATTAGCATTAGCAAGGCAAAAACCTTTTTGAATCACTCAACAAATCCGAGATGTGGGCAGATTATGTCGAGCGCAAGACACAAAACAAGGCTCCATAGAGACAATAATTCAGTCATATTCACCAGCTTACATGACTTATATGTTTTACTTTTCGCTCCTAAACGTAGCCACTAACTGCTCTGAACATGTGACAAATAAGTAATGTTGTTAATGATGCTCCACACAGCAGCTCTGATCTCACCTTGCTCGTGGCCATGAAGATGGTGAAGGCGAGGATGAGGGTGCTCTTGGACATTGGCAGCCAGTGGGCCTCCTGCATGGTGAAGAGGATGGCTCCGTACAGACTGGCTTTGGTTGGGCTGCGCAGACAAAAGACAAAAACTGTGAGTCGAAACATCTGAGCTGGCTGATGAACATTAAAACCAAAAACACAATTGTGATTTTTGCACTTTCATTTGATTTGATCGTTTGGCCGAATGTTTTGAACGAAGCCTGAGCGTTCCTCTGTAGGCTGAATAAATCTTCTGCTCATCAGACGACACAACCTTTTATTTGGGGGGATAAAAGACTTTTTATCCGACAGTGACATTATGCAAGTCTGGTGCCTTTTTTGATATGACCACCAGGGGGCGGCAAAAGTCGGACAATTTCTGATTCTTCACCGTGTGACTTCAACAAACCTGCTGTTTCTCGGAAAGGCTGGATGTGTTCCCTGTCAAATCTTAGTCACGGCAGCTTCCTTAGAGTCCTAGTTTGCTCTCTGGGGTTTGATGGGAAACAACTACATGCTTGGGGAGGCAGTGATGCTGATTTATACGTATTTTCCCGTCCACAGCAGGAAACACAGAACTTACAATGACATGTTGAGGATCTCGTTGGTTTCGGGCCTCCACACGCCGCGCAGCAGCTGCTCAAAATTGGAAATGAGAGCCACTCCAGATCCTGCGCAGATAAAAATAGACAAAGGAAAAAAAATGAGGACAAAAAAAGTCTGTGTCTCGTGTGACTGCTCTTATTTGGCTTCAGCTTTCCTCTCATTTTAGTCATGGGCGCCTGCAGGGTTTCACCACTGAAGCAGAAACAGTAGGGGGCAAGACCAGGGCAACCCTTTATATACGTTTCTGTGGACAGTTCTCTATGATTGGACTTAACATCTCACATTTTCTCATAAAAAGTCAAAGTAAAAGGAAAAATAAGTGCTCTCACAGATACCTTTAAAATCTACTTATGTACTCAATTGCCACCTCTGCGTGTCAACACATATACAGCAGTGAATGGAAGGCAAATCTCAGTGATTGAGACGCTGACCTTTGACGTATCCAACGATGACCATGATGAAGAAGCCGTGGTGGTAGGCGTGGTGGGCGTGGTGAACACCGGCGGCGATCTTACGAGTGCGGACGACCTCCTTCAGGGCGACCAACACCAGCTTGACGGGCAGGAAAGCCACACATTTATAGAAGAGGTTCAGTGGGCAGTAAAAGATGAGGTACCTGAGTTTGGGTTCGACAGAGAAACACATGGTGGAGAGTTAGACGGGACGGGTAAACACCAAGAATTGGCTTTGATGGTCACCAAAAAATAAATAAATTGACTGATACCGATTGATTCAAATTGATGGTTGATTGTATTTTTCTGTTTAATGAGTTTTTAAATGTAGCTTGTAGTACATATATTAATAGAATCACTTCTGCAACCAGATGAAATACATAATTAACTTGAAAATGAAATTGCGGATTTCTCTTGGCTTCATTGGAAACATTTGAGATAATCCAAGAAATCATGCGGAATTATTACTTATCAAATCTTTAAAGGTGCACTATGTGAGCGCTGGAGCTGAAAACATACACAAATGAACTAAATGAATCAACAGAATTTGAAGAAATATCTTAAAGTTTATATACATATATTAATTATTTACTCATGACGTGTATGTATTGTTGCAAAGATATTTACTGAAGATAACATTCGAGACCCTGTCCTGTCACACTGCTGACTGCATGGCTAATTGAGCTACCTAGCTAATGGCAGCTACAGTAAGCAGCAGATAGTGGTCACTCTGGTGATACAGGTATAGAGTGTGTGTTAAAATAATTTTAAGAAATGCTCCACAATCCTTGCTGTAGACATTTTTCATCTTAATTTTTATTTTTGGTATAAATGTTACCTTTATAGAAGTCTGTAGATTGTTTCTCTAAAGATATGTTGCATTCAAAACTAATTTTGAATGGTATTTAAAAAACCTTCAAATACAACTGCTAATGGGGAAGAAGTTTTGGGAGAATTCGATGAAGTGATCATTTAAAGAGTTGTTTCTTTTCCCTTTAAAAGCCAGAAAATATATTTTGTAGGGAACTCCAATCAGTGGCAGGCAAAAGATCATTTCACCACATACAGTCCTCAAAGTTTGATAAAAAATAAATGAATAAATAAATAACAAGAAAGCATTAATCAAAAAATGAGTTTTGATGTTTCATCCATTTGACCTTAAAACAGTAGGTCAACATTCTGCTGAGGATTTTCTCACCAGACAGCTGAGGCCAGCAGGATGTGGCTGTTGTGTTGGAAATAGTCGACGGGGCTGCTTCCAAGCATGATGTCTGCCAGGATGTAACTACCAAAGCAGTAGAGCATGGCACAGAGCCAGGAGGCCACGGGACTCCTGCGAGAAACCTCCACCGAGCCTGCAACACAGAGGAGGAGCGTCAGGGACAACATGAACACCTGAACATCTTAGTTTCAATGCTTGTGTTTTTACAGCCTTAACAAGCTGCAGTGTGTCACTGGTTAGGCCTTCAGTCATTTATCACAAACAGTTACTCACTGAGTCCAAAACAACCCTCCTTTGTCATGTTTGACCATCTGCTTGACACAGCGCTGTTTTTGTGCAGGAATCATTATTTCTGAGTGACTGTCGTCTTCCAATTTGAAACATTGTCAAGTACAGAAGGTATCAAACAGTTATATAATCCAGCTATATATCTCTGCAGTCATGGTCCTGTCTGGTCTTTGAAATAAAATCCAGAGTCCCCTTTGTCCGACACTGAGACAAGACCAAGTAAAACTGCGGGCGATTCTGAGACGAGACCCTCAAAAATTGGTCTTGAGACCATGACGAGTCTCAAGTACTACAACACCAATTGTCTAACCCCTAACCCTAACCCACAATTAGAATTTAAAAAGTAATAAAACTGATAAATTGGTTAGTAAATGTAAATGTTTGATGTTCATTTATTTCAAAACTATTTTTCCAAAATGCCTCTGATCCTTCTGAAGTCAGCAATGTTCTTTATGAAGAGTCATAAAGTCACAAATGTTCATTTTCAAAACTTTCTCCGAGTTCCTGGAGAGAAAAGCAGTTAGAAATGAGCTTCAGAAGTCATTATCAGTGGACCCCTTGTGTGTCTTACTGCTGTATCTTTGTTCACGCCCAGTCCACTATTTCAGCTCACGCCCTGATAATCCGCCTTTTTATCGTGACCTAATATTGACTCGGGACTTCAACAGGCATTTGTAAGTTGAAAGTATTCGTTCACCAGTCAAAGTATATACAGGGTGCTTACTGTTTCTAAGTCAGGCCTTGTATCTGTAACCACTGCCTGCTTGGCAGGTTGGTTTCAGTCTCAATGAATCTATCACGCCTCACACGAATAGTCCATGTTCGTCCTGCTAGCAAGAGGACGGAAAACTTTATAAAAATGACTGCATCTCTTTCAGCCAGGCTGTTTGTTGGCCTACAAGCTTTCTTGTTCTCATTTTCCTATTTTATCCTGTCTGTCCCCTTTTCACCTCTCTGTGCTGGAACATCAGCCGTCCTGGGACGTCTCTCACTGCCCTGTAAAAAACGGACAAAGTGACTTTCCCAAAGAAAAAAAAATCGAAGGTACCTAAAAATTACCAAGTAAAGTTGACTTATTTAGGTTGTTATAACTTTTTTAGCTCGTACAACTTAGATTTACTTTACTTGGTAAAACAGCGGGTCCCTCTCCCCTCATTCCAGATGTTCTGGATCTGGATCTTAGTCCTTCATAGACTCAGCATCTTCTTTCGTCTTTCCCTCCCTTTGTGTGCTTGTTTCCTTTCTCCTTTCTGGGTGAATGGTGTAGTTGAGCTCCTGTATCTGTTCAATCCAGCTTTTAATTTGGAATAATGTTAAATAATGTTCCAATGATTGTTATTATATCCTTTTCATTCCTGGTGTTAATCTCATTTCATGTTATTGACTGTTTACTGTTTACTGATCCCTCACATTGTTGTGTTTAGTTATTGTAATTGTTCTTTATCACCTCAGCCAAGGAGGTAATGTTTCCATTTCCATTTGTTCGTTGGTTGGTTTTGTTCACAAATTCCCATGAAACCTGGATGGAGGACGGCCCAGAACAGACCCTGTTACCTTTTGGTGTTAATGTACGCTAACACTGCGAAACACTGTGGGACGTTTTTCTGACAATTTTCATAAATTTCTCAGGGAATAATTTAAGGATCTCGATGAAGGAAATCAGGCGTATTTAAGAAGCTGTCATCCACGAGTAAGTACAAATGGGGACAGCTGGGCCTTGGCGGAGGTATGCACTCTACTGACTGCCTGTGTTGATTATATTTTACTATGCATGGTACTTTGGGCTGCATGTTTGTTTGAAAGGTGCTGTATGAATAAAGCCATTTTGTCGTCTTTCCAGGTTCTTATAGTGGAGATTAAATATCTTAACTTTTAACCTCGTTACAGGATATTTTTTTGCAGGGGAGGAGTTTTCTTATAATAATCTTGTGTCTAAGAATAGAGGGTGTCATACTGTTGATAACCAATAATTATAGCTGTAGCATAAATAGTAAAAAGTGCATTGATTCACTCTGAAATGTAGTGAGATGAAGGTAAAAACAAAAAAAAAGACACCTAGAATAAAAATGAAACATGTATCTGAAGCACAAGCACCTCAAAAATGTACTTTCGAGCAGCACTTTGATGAAACGAGCTCAGTAAGCGGAGACGTGAACAGAGCGCGGCTGCCCCGCCGCACAAATCTCCAACAACAGGTGGGTGAGGGTGTCGTGGTGCGACAGGCGCTCAGTTTGAGCGCAATCTGATCCGGAGAAATGCCGCCCTATAAATACATTCTGCTCAACTGCTTCTCCTGCCGTCCAACGGACAGGCCTGTCTTAACCTCTGACCCCAACACTTGTCCGTCCTCCCCCTCCAACCCGCTCATGTTGACCCCCCGAAACTCATTCATGCGCCAGCTGTTCCAACATGTACTGTAATTGGGGACTCTCCTCTCACATGTGGGAACGGTGCAGCATTTGACTGTAAAATATCGTGAGATATGAAAACAAGGGTGAGCAGTGACAGTCATGATGTCAGCTGTCACTGTCAGCCTGAGCTCTGATGAAGTAATGGACGCACAAAAGTGATAATTGTTTACATGAAATACAGAAGTATCAGCGTTTTTCTTCTCATTTAATACAAATACAACAAATGTGTTAAAGGAGAGTGAGCTAACCTTCACCCCGACTACTACTGGGAATTTGACAGTTTTTTCGTCACTGTTTATATATTGACTAACTTTATGTATGTGATCAATCAAAAGGGGGAATTATCACAGCCCTGACTGTTAAAGGGGCATTATGTGATAATTTATATGTATTTATCACTGTTTTATTGGTCATACGTGAGCGACTTTTCACTTGACGTGAAAAATAAGACCTTCCCCTTCTCTCTCAGGTTGTCTGAACTTCGGAGGTCGTTTCCTTCTGACTTTGTAGCCCAAGATTTTATTTTATCAGCTCGTAGTTTTAAGACTCAGATGAGGCTGACTCAAGTGACATCACGCGAGGCGGTTATAATCAGACGTCCTGCAAACAGACTTCGATGTGCAGCCTAAAATTAGTGTCACTTTCCTTTAAGGCCAAACTGTAAACTAGATTAGATGAACGGTTTATTTAAGAGAGAAAACTTACCAACATTTCATCTGTCAGGACCCCAAACAGACTGATCTCACACACAACCGACCCTAACTGACAAACTCATGCGGGCAGTTGTAGATATAATACAGAATCATGTGGATTTCATGGCGAAAACAAATGAAATCTTTTGAATTTCTCCAGATCGGTTGATCTCGACATGTGACTCAAGTCTCCAGGAAGTCCCAAGTAATTTCTTCTTCTCTGTCAAGTCGAGTCGAGTCGAGTCGAGTCACTTATTCCCCCCAAAATACTGCCAGCAGGATCCAGTCTTCATGACTGGATAATGTATCCTAACTGTTCAAAAGGTTCCTCCCCATCGTCACTACAGACCACAGACACGTCATTCGACTTGTTAGGTCTCAAGTCAAGTCCGGTCACAAGTCTTTAACTTCCAAGTCGAAGTAGAGTCTTAAGTCCTTTTTTTTCTGTGCAGTCAAGACGCAGGACATCGAAACAGTAACTCGAGCCGAGTTCCGGTCTCCAGTGGCTCTGCTATTTTCCTGGATTGACTGCATGGAGCCTCACTGTCGAGGGAAAAGTGTTCTTTAACTCACTTTAGTCGCCAATACGTGCACTGTTGAGCCCCCGTACAGTTAAACTACCTCAGTCTGCAAATACTGTAGTGTGACTGTCCCTTCATCGCTGTGTGTGTTTATTATCCTTATATTCTGTTCATCGTCTTAAATGCTGGTTAGCTTTCCTCTTCTTCATCCACTTATTATATGTCTGCATTTGAGTTTTGTGTGTGTGATTCAAGCGACTGGATGTCTGCGTTTCCCTCGGGGTCAATAAAGTGTCTGTCTGTCTAAAAAGATTCAAAACACACGTTGATCTTTGAAGGTCTGAAGCTCTTTTCTTCACTGAATGAGTGAAGAGTGAACCTTGTCTTTAGGCTGAGGGGAATGCGATACTTTTCAAAGCCCCACACGCCCGGGAACATTAAGGTCGCCCAGCTGGGCTGTTAGCTCTCCAGCTTATTTCATGTTTAGTGTAAATACGTGTGCAGCGGAGGGGCTTCACAGACCCACTGACACTGTCTATTTCAGGATCTTCTATTTATTGCCTAAGTCTCTGGTATGCACAGGCCTTCTCTCGGGTTTCACCCTGCTCGGGCTCTGTTGCTCAAAGGGGTTCAATCTTGGGAATTATCAGACTTTTTTCTTTCTTTCTTTCTTTCTTTCTTTCTTTTTTTTATCCAAAGCTGAGTGGGTTTAATCTACCCTGAATGAGGTCAGGCTGCTGCAGCAACAGACTTTCCCCCACAGCAAGTGAGCAAGCAGAGCTGCAAGTGCTCCTGCTGCAGCTTATGTAACAGGTCATGCTTTATAAGGATAGGGTGCTACACAGATAACAGCAAACAGAAAAGTCCCTATAGGGATGTTACCGCAATGTGTGGTTAAAACACAGAAAAGCAGCTTTAGATTTGGCTTCATGCACTTTTGGTTAATTGTCTTTCTTGCCTCAGAAATTGCTTCAAAGATTTTTTAAGGGTTTAATGTTGAATTCACGTGTTAGAAATGTGTTATTCTAGGCATATTTTTCCTTGTGCTGATGTGGACAAATGCACGTTTGGACACGGGTTATGGCGAAGTGTGGTGCCTAACCCGCCTAAAATATCAAGCAGCACAGCACTATAGATAATCGTATTTATCAGGTCGTAAACAGTGCTTTTAATGTGAAAAACAAAGCTGGCCCGAAGCGGAACAGAAAGTGTGACACGCACTCACCTGGCTCATATTTGAGGTAGAGGATGGACACGATGTAATAAGCGAGGTCGAACACAGGAAACATTCCCAGTTTGGAGAAAGTTTGGGGGAAATCGCCCAAATTAAGAGCCGAAAGCACCTCCATGTTGCCTTGTTCTGCAGACGACTGAATCCCCCCCGTTTGTCGTTCTGTGTTTTCTTCTTCTTTAGTCCAACTGCTGCAGTCTGGATCAGAAAAAAAAAGACCCCCCAAAAACCCGGTCCACCGACTCTCCACCAAGCCCCCCGGTCTCGACAGTGAGAGAACTGTGACACTCAAGCCTTCCTATTAATACCGCTCATCTCCAGCAGCCTCTCAGCATCATCTTCATCATCATCATCATCATCATCCTCCTCCTCGGCAGCAGCGGCAGCAGCATCTGCGCTCCGTGCCAGCTGCTCCGCTTGTTTTCAGACGACAGGTTTGACTTGTCAGCTGCTGCTTGAGACGTGAAAACAAAAAAGCTGGTTGTCCTCCTGCGTTCATTCATTCATTCATTCATTCGTGTAAGAGAGAGGGGGTCCTTGGAAACGCAGCAGCGGAGATCCGAGACAAGTGTTCAGGATTAATATCGGACAAAGATTCATTCAGCCGCTCATGAACAACAGCCCCCGGATCGGATCCTGCGCCAGGGCTGACTCACAGCCAGATGATCGGCTCTAATCCCGCAGGCAGCGCGGACACATTCGGTGATATCACCGGCTGTTTACATTGTCCCGCACGATGCACACATGTTGTGATTAAAGGCGCAGTGATACCAGACCTACATTAACGCACAGCAAAACGATTTTATACATTCCTTATGTAATTTAATGCATAATTTTATGATTTTTTTTATTTCTTTTTTTTATTATTATTATCAGAGAATAATAATAAAAGCAATGACCTTATCCGCCACCAGGGGGCCATACAGCCACAAAATTGAAATTGAAGAAATGGGAAGGGGGGCGTCCTTGTTTGACATCGTAGACATGTCTTTGTCTTCTACCTAGTATACATTCACAGCCCACACACCCATACTTTGAGATTTTACCCTCATATAGATGCTATAGGTAAGAGTATATACAGCAAGATGCATTTACCAATTCAATTAAAAACAAGAAAATCCCCCAAAAAGTGTCCACTTAACATGTTTTTTATGTTTTATTTATTTATTTATTTGTCAGTTCTACCAACAGCACTCAGCTCTCTGGGACCATACATCTATACTATTAAAATATTATTTTTTTATTTTCATATTTACAAAAGTACATTGCAAAGTTACATAATTCAAAGATGTAACAGAGGGTGATTTTTTTATTTTAATTATGTAATCATTTCAGGAGAGCATCAAATAATCTAGACAAAAATGGAAATTAAAAAGTAAAGCATTTTTCACACAATACCCTAAAATCTCCAAGTAGCCAAACTGTTTAAAAGATAATGCAATGATGTCATACTGATACAAATAGTTTTTGTGTCAATATGAGGGACTATTTAACCGAATTGACAAGCAGCTAAAAACCTTCAGCAGGTACATTTTTAATTGTTATATTTTGTGTAGATATCTAATAGAAATAAAGCTAAAAATACATTTGAAATAAATTTAAAAAATTAAACTGAAATAAGGAATAATTTGAAATAAATTCCAAAAAATAATACGAACACAAATGAATATACCTGCCGCTGCTATCACGTTTCTTGTCTACAGGCGGCGCACGTTGCCCAGATATGGCCATGGGAATGCGCCTCTAAAATTCCCTAATTTTGGTCTTTCAGGCAAAAATTCTTAGTTGTTGACAGCTCCTATGTTCTTCACCGCAACCACGCACCTAATATGACCGTGATCAATTGCCATCTATTGTTGCTATTATTTAAATCAAATGTATCGATTTGATTGGCAGAGGTGCAGAGCTCGTCAGGAAGAACCTGATAGTCCACCTACGGGAAATAAAACCCAGAAAGAAGCCGTCGGGTCGGGAACGCTATTGGTCACATTCCAGATTGCGTGACGAACACGGAAGTGAGGCGTCTCTGTGATGTGATGTGAACAAAATGATCGGAGATCTGTTGATATTCGGGTAATTTACTCGTTTCTGTCACATTTCACTACGTACACAGATTTGTTTCAGTCGAAATACTCTCTCGGTGCGTGTTATCGTGCAATGTGTTGTTAGTTAGATAGCCGCGCACCAAGCTAAATAACAAGCTAAAGCTCTGCGCTAATACCAGCTCACCAGCTAGCGTTAGCACAGCTGGTACAAAACACTGCTACCTGTAAACAAACAGTTTGTGTCTCTGTTCTCTCTAGGACCTTACTGGTTAATGCAGGAGCTGTGCTGAATTTCAAGCTGTGAGTATTAATGCCATTGTAACAGTTATGAACCAACACTGATTAATTAACCCTCGTGTAAACAATTGCCTGTATGTGATTAGCAGCAAAAGGAAGGAGTCCCACGGGTTTGGAGATGAGTCCAGTGCACCAACAACAGGTGTGTCTTCGAAAAATAAAGACTTGGTAGCAAAAAATCAACGAATACATGTGTGACAGAGATATCTGTAGTTGTCAAAGAAGTGCCACATTAATGAGGCGTCTGTCTTTCAGGTGACAACATCAGAGAGTTCCTGCTCAGTCTGCGGTACTTTCGGATCTTCATCGCTCTGTGGAACATCTTCATCATGTTCTGTATGATCGTGTGAGTAAAAGTCTTGATGCTGGTAATAATAATGTAGCTGTTGACATGTAATGACTGGATGTGATGGTGATCATCTGTTTTCTAACTGGCTGAATGTTTCTGATCTCAGATTGTTTGGGTCATGATCAATGTTCGTGGGCCAACTGGACCTCCACCACCAGGATGTCAGCTGTTCAAGAAGGATGCTACAAACTACTCCTTAATACGACCTTGCCGTTCTTTTGGCCTTTTTAACTGTAATTATGCTCCATTTTCCTTAAGACCCCACACCGTAAATCTCCTTCTGGCTGTACAGGAATTTATGAATCGCTGTATTTATTTTGTCTCACTGAAGTTGTTACATTTTGCCCCTTTTTTCACTGAGCTGAAACTGTACCAACACCACTGTCTTTGCTGGATATTTGTTGTCTTGTTCCCTTCAAAATGACAGACAGCCCTCACTAATGGGAGAGAAAATGTTCTTTCTGTGACATGTCACCTGTGTGTCACCATTTAAGGGTCCCGTTTGGCCCTTAAACCTCAGATATCGTCTTGCTTAAACATCCTTTTATTTTCTTATGCAGCAATCAGAATTCAGCTGCATTCAACGAACAAATCAAAATGATGGCTGTCACTTAATGAACTCTACGTCTGTTAAAAGAATATCTTCATGAAACCGCTCCATTTTCCATTTCTCCGGGCCACATGTGCTGTATGTAAATGTATATGCACTAAAATGTAAATGTGTCCATAATCTTAACAATAAAAATGCAGTTTTCTTATCCACTGTCTGTTAACTGACCGGCCTGACTTGTAAATAACTTTTGCCCTTTCAGTATTGCAGCTGTTCCATTTTACTGTCCTTTTTTTATCAGGCCTTTTATGTAGTTCTGTACATTTATTATAGCCTGAAAAGTCATAATTAGTTGTAACTGCTATAAAAGTTCCTTTTGAATTTATTATACACACTTTTGCCGCAGTACCTCTTATCTGATTAAGTTTTAATCTGTAGTTTAGGAGAATACTGCCATTTTGTCTTGCAGCGAAGCTCCAGATGTGTTTTGTCGGCTACAAAACTTTGCCCATCTCTCCATCTGCATGGGGGTGAGTATATAATTACTGAATGATCATTTTGGGGTGAACATATCGCATATATACGCTGTATATACTATAATTCCAACAGTGCCATCAAGTGATCATGTAAGAAAGGTGCAATACATGTGAAAATGACTCACAGACGTAGAAATATATTTAGAAACATGGGGAGCAGGGTAATCCGAGGTAAAGATGTGACATAGAGAGAGGCGGGGGGCTATATCACAAACAGGATTTTGACATTACATTTATTATAGGTGAAATAGTGGCAATGCAGTGTTCAATTTCCACGACTGATACTAATAAGGGAGAGGCCCAGTATGATGATCTTTATTGTTATAGAAGCAGAAACCAAATACAATATCTTTGACGGAATAAGTCTATATTAATATTACACACATTTCGCGTGTTAATCTGTTCAGACCGACGCACGACAGCCCTCTGCTGCGGCCACAGACCGCACTATTGTCCGTCTCTCACAGAACAATAATATCGCGGACGTGAACAATCGGTTACGTAAAAATGTCCCATCGTGCTTTGCGCGAACGCTTCACAAAAAGCCCGACGAGAAGAGCGAGGAGGAGGAGGCTACCAGCCGAGAGGGGTAGCCGATTCCCGGAGAGGATTTTCTGTTCCCGTCGTCCCGAATGATCCAGTCGTGACGGCGCCGAACGAAAGCGAAGATAAAAGCATCATAAAACATGATGCTCGCTCCCAGAGAAGATCTTCCGTCGGGCCTGTGAGTGTCGGCAGGTTTCCGACCGCCGCCTCTTCGGGGGATTCTGCTGTCTGAGTCCGTCCTGACCCGCGACACCGCCAGGCGATGACAGCGGCCACAGCCACAGCCACTCCGCAGGTGATGAGAGACCGGCTGCTACAGGCCATCGACGGCCAGAGCAATGTGAGTATAGCCGCTGGTTCCCAGAGGACGCAGTGGGCGCAGAAAGGCAGACAACAAGGCCGAGAAGACTCCGGCTCGCCACAGAGGGCTGACACAGTGGGGGCAGTCGGTGTATGGAGAGTTATTATTTGCTTGCTAATTAGCTGGCTAACATCACTAGTTAGCCAAAGTTACTGCAGGCAGGCATTCCAGAGCCGGGCTAACTGACTGCTGCGGGCTAATGTTCATGTACCCAGGTTAGCTTAACTGTGTACACTAGAATTCACGGTGCCTGAAGACTGTAGACAGAAGTGACAGACAAGAGACTCTGGTTAACTGAGGTTTAAGTAAACTCAAGGCTTCACACAGATTAAATCTTTACACTTACCTTGAACAATTGATGAGATTACCATGGTATGTTACAGCACTTCTCAAACACTGAAAGGATCCATGATGCAGCCATCAAAAACAATGTAATACTTGTAGGAATTCGTCCATTTCATCAGCACCAATGGTATGTCAGTCATTGATAAGTAGAAACATCATGGCAACCTCACAAGCTTGATTAAATTAAGTAAAGTATTCAGGGCTGCAACGACTATATTTATTATAATCTACTGATTGTTTTCATGATTACAAGTCTATAAAATGTTGTGAAAAATGATGATCACAATTTCCCAGAGCCCAAAGTGACATCTACTATTTCTTCTTTTGTCCAACCAACACCCCAAGACCCTTCTTGTAGTATTATAAATAACAATGAAGAGCAGCAAATACTTGTGTTTGAGAAGCAGGCACCAGCAAAATGACATTTTTCAAAGTTGGCAACTCATTTTCTTTCTCTCCATGAATCTGCCAATCATTGCAGCTCTGTCAGTAGGATCTTTGTGGTGTACATTACTGCTATGTTCAAATTAGTAACAGTGAGCTAATGTGTTTGCTTCATGATTTCTTCTTTAAAGCTTTGATCATACAAACTACACACAAATCTAGCTACATCATGACATGTTACAGAAATTAAAAATAAAAGGTCCGTACTGCCAAAAAGGGTCTTTTATTGTTGACTTCCAGAGGTTGCTAGCTACCACAATTTTTAATGGTGGATAAATTTCATAGTGTATAACATAATTCTGTCTGACCTAAATTGGTGTGAAGCAAGCCCAGATAAAAGTGAGTGGACCGCCGTTGTCAGCACTTCTACTATCTTACTTGCGGATCTGACTTGGAAGTCTTGTGGGACAAAATGACACATTTGCATGCAATTTCAGTTTGTCATATTGAGCCTGAAACCAGTATGAGTACATTGTGTCTTGACATACAGGTGCACATTTGAAAGTCTATTCAAATTATGCCTTGACTCGTTCTCTCTCAGTGGAACCAAGCATGTGTGGCCTGTCGGGTTGGGCGATGTCTACAAAACTAAAATATTTCGATGTCCTCATTTAAACATCACGGTGGACAATTACATGTTTCTGAATATGAGGTAGTTTGGCCCCTCAGAGTTGCTCACCAGCAAACTCAAACTGTCCAGCAGCAACAGCTTCTTGCATACCCTCCCTCATTTCACAAACGGCAACAGCCCTTAGTTACGGCAACTCTGAAGGGACCCACTATTTCTTGCGCACTCTGGCGAGGGGCCCATGTTACAATGATACATGGCTCAGTGGTTGATGACTTTCAGACATCTGCGATGGATGATGGCATCATCTTTCAGCCCAACCCTAGTTCAGAATCACAAACCTCTACAGGCATACAATTGCACGCAGATGGTGTTGTTGCCATGCTGACAACATTATGATATCAGAGGATTGTGATTATGTAAACCTGTGTGTCTCTTCAGCAGATATGCAACATGGTGGCAGTTATGGAGGTGATCTCCTATTTGGAGAAATATCCCATCACCAAAGAGGCCCTGGAGGTAGGTTCCATTCATACCTACTGTGTGTGCATTCAAAATGAAATGCTGTTGAAGCCATTCAAATCACAGCTGCTGTATAAGACTGATATTATTTTCTTAAAGGAAACCCGTCTCGGCAAGCTCATCAACGACGTGCGAAAGAAAACCAAGAATGAGGACCTTGCCAGACGGGCAAAGAAGCTCCTGCGCAACTGGCAGAAGCTAATTGAGCCAGGGAAGGGTGAGGTGTCGTCCAAAGGACACACTGGTGCATCGTGGTCTTCCAACGGTGGTGCACATCCCTGCATCTCCACTCCAACTGCCACCACACCATCAGGTAAAACAGGTCCGGAGTTGAAGAACAGAAATGACTTCAACAACTACTCTTCCCCGAGAGTGGAAAAACTGAGCAACAGGAAACGTAAATGTGACCAGAAGGAAGGGCAGCTATTACCAGCCAAGATATCCAAAACGACCCTCAATGATAAAATACAAAACTCCAAACAGCTGCCAACCAATGGAATTGGCGGTAGCTCTGAAATTTTAACAGACACTTGTGCACATCAGCCTTTAGACAGGGACATTTCTGAGCCTTTGGACAGTGACAGGCTAAATAAAATCCCTGTCAATGCTGTTAAACCTCATCCAAGTGCCCCAGGATACAGCAAGCCTCCTAGCACTTCTTCTTTGCTGAAAGCATCAGTTCTGCAGCAGCAAGCCAGACAAGAGCAAGCTGCCTCTGGAGGGCAGTATCGACCGAGAAGCCCACGCGGTTCCTTGCACAGTCCACAAACTCCAAAGCAGGAAGCTGGTGTTAAAAAATCGGCATTGCAAGTACAGAGTCCTTCTAGCCTCACTGTGAGGCCTGGGTCTGTGGACACCTCTGGGTTAGGGTCTTCGCCTCAGCCTTTCAGTGTTTCTGTTCAGGGTTTGCACACCGACAGTTCATGGTCTGCAGATTTGGACTCTACAAGCAGGCTTCCCGACACATCTCTGCATAACTCTGTAACTGGGTGCAGTAATGGGGTCAGTTTGGATGATGGTGGCGCTGTAAGCAATACAGGGAAAAGGAGAGGACATAAAAACAAAACAAAGGACTATGTGGTGAAGTTGGATGGACAGGCTGTAGAAGACGGCACTAAACCAGTCAGGTTAAAAGACAGGAGACTGACATTTGACCCCGTAACAGGACAGATCAAATCTTCCTTTCACAAGGAGTCTTGCCCGGAGGGAGAGGTCAGACTGGACCTTAAGACTGAATCCCAGTGGTCAGAACAGCCGAAGCAAAATCCACCAGTTGGCCCCAGTCCCTTCCAGCAGACTGACTGGAAAGAGCTGTCGAGGAGCGACATCATCCAGTCGTACCTTAGCCAGCAAAGCAACGTGCTGACATCGTCAGGCGCCCACACCCCTGGTGCACACTTTTTCATGACAGAGTTCTTGAAAAAAGAGGAACACCAAAGTAAAGATGCCAAGAAAACACACACATTGGCACCAGAACTCCCAGCCAGGGTTTTACCTGGGATTAGCAGAGACGTCATCAGTGAAGACCTGGACAGATTACACACACAACACTGGTCTGGGGTTAACGGTTGCTACGACACAAAAGGTAATTGGTTTGAGTGGACGGACTGCATCTCCTTAGACCCGCACGGAGATGAGAGCAGGTTGAACATCCTGCCGTACGTCTGTCTGGATTAAAAATGAGTTCGGGTTTTTGAATAGGAAGTTGTAAGCTGCCTTCATCGTACAGCATGTGTGAAGGCACTTCTAAGTGTAAGCTGCTGTTTTTGCACCGTACGTTGGTGAAATTGGAGTCTGTGTGTGTGTGTGTGTGTGTGTGTGTGTGTGTGTGTGTGTGTGTGCGCGTGTGTGTGTGTGCTTGCGTGTGTGAAGCACAGAGGATGTAATCAGTGTTTTTTTAATGAGTTTTTGAACATTGTGTGAGGACCGCACGAAGGAAAAAGGCTATGCATTATCTGTCCTTTTTAGTTGTCGGTGTTCAGTAACTGTACAGATTATGTTTCTAATACCTGCCATTGTTTGTATGGGAGAGGGCGTCACGTTAAAATGCACAGCTACATCTGATTTGACTTTGTTCTCCACATGCCTCATTCAATGTGACTTCACTGAATTTTTTTGTTGTATCCACTCACGTTTAGACCACAACACAGTATTTTTTTGATTCAAAGTTAAGTTCAATAATATTTTTTGAAAAGGAATCTGTGACTCAGTTAACTTTATCAACTTTCAATGGAGATTAGTAGGGTACATAATCGAAGCAGACATCCAACCAATATTTGCTCATGCATCTCGAACAAACCTGTGTAGATGACTTGCTATCCTTTTTCCCACTGGTATTAACATCAACTGTTGGTGCTGTGAAAATAATTTATCATTGCACCTTTTTTTTAGAATCGCTGTTCCATCATCGCACAACTGTCTCGAGCAGCGACTTTAAGCAGAGCGGAAAAAACTGACAAATCAGTTTAAAAACATTTGAATATTTTCTTGGTTGTGAGGTTTGATCGCTGTTAAATAAAGTGATATGAAACTGCCAGATGTGACTGTGCAGGTTGAACGCCAGTGACAATGCACGCTGATAAAGAAACGTGGCTGTCATGTATGATATTTAATTACATTTTCGTATTCATTTTAAGATTTTTTACATGTACAGACTACACTAAATCATGTTTTGTTAGATTTCTTTATTCAGAATTGGTTCAGTGATCTAATTTTTTTCCTGTTGATGCATCAATCTACCTTAAGCAGGAAAACTCTCAAATGCCACATTCTGATAATGTGAACTTATTTTATTTTATACTTGCCTTTTCCCTTTAATGTGTATTTAGGTTGTATAATATGAATTGGAATGGCAGAGCAGAGCAGATTATGCTACTAGCTTGCATCTTTCTACTGTCAAGGTAAAATGAGATACAAATTGACATGCTGGATAAAGTACTTAATATCATTCCTTTAGATATTGTTTGCCTTATGGAAACCTGTGTTTTCCCTAAAGACAGAGCCTTAGTGAATGTACAGAAATTAGCCTTTTGTGTTCAATCGAATGCAGAAGAGAACATATTTGCTACTTAGTCCTTTAAGTGGACATGTTGATAAGTGTTAATAAAAAACGGAACAAATTGTGATTGTCCTTTCTTCTCGTGTTTATTACTGACTTCTCTATGCAGTTTTGGAGCTGATTTGATGAGGTGGTTCAACAGAAAATAACCGTCAACTACTTTAATATGCACTTGTTATTTGTCAGCAAATTGTTTAGTAAATCAAGTATGAACATCTTTGTTTTGGGCTATTTGTCAGACAAAAAAACAAGTGACTCGTCTGACAGGAACATTGTTGTGGGCTTCGTCATCGCCTCGCCTTTAATTCTGACTTGTGACATCACATTGCGTCACAGAGTCACATTTGCATAATTATAGTTTGGCAGGTAAGAATTCACTTATCACAGCCGCTCTGTTGTTAGTGGTGCTGGCTCAGGCATGTGTGAGCTGACCAGTCAGAGCACACTGGGTTATTGGGATAGGGGTCCTTAAAGAGACAGCAGCTGAGACAGTGTTTTGGACAGAGAAGGAATGCATTGCTGCAGTTCTGGACGTCATGAGCGAACGGATGTGGTTTTTTTTGGTTGAGCACTGAAGCATGTAAGCCTATTTAAGAGGTAACCCAAAATAAAATTTGGAACCTGAAAATTAGCTAAATATGTCTCTTTTAATATAAACTATTGGAATGTATCACAAGACTACAATAAACTGTTTATAGTATCAAAAAGTATTGAATTATACACCTTAATTGTTATATATTCTGTTTATCGTGTAATATGAGTTATTTCACAATCAGTGATGATGGGCAAGTTACTTTGCTAATACAGTACATTACATATTACTAGTTACTTTCAGTTGAAAATAACATTACTTTACAATATTATTGTTTGCATATGATAATAAATTACCTACTACACTACTTTTTAGCTGCTTTCAACAAAATGCCCAAATAACCTAAATAGAACAATTAAATAGCCTAGATCTATTTAAATAAACAAATGGCTTTGGACGCAGGGGTGAGCAGGCAGACAAAGGATCAAAGTCTGATATACTATGAGATGGAAATGAATATTTTTAACTGTAAGTTCGGTCAGATGATACACAGTAGACCTAAACCTTCTATAATGTAGCCTATAATGACAAGACAAAAATCTCTTTTTCTATCCTTTTTATTCTAGTCCACAGAACAAGGAGTGCCTGGACATTTATGTGATTCAAGAATGTAAATTAAAACGCGCACAGAGGATCTGGCTTCATCATCAGGCTCATTTCAGTCACACAGACTGAACAAAGAACTTACAGGCTCGGCTATATGCAACACACGCATAGCCTTTATTAATACGGATGGATTCTTAGAAAAACAACAATAAACGCTTCACGCAGTCGGTAACGCAGGTTAAAACGCGTCACGTGACATAACTGTCGTCACACATGACTGAAATTGTGATATTTCACTCTGTGCACTGCTGTGCTTTGTAACTGTAGCTCAGTGGATTTTATTTTATAAACGCATTTCCGTGCATGTCTTTTATTCTGAAGCCTGCCACCGGAAGTCCAGTGCTCCTCCATCGCCGCCAGTGTGACGGACGGTTGAGCAGCGCTGCCCTCCCCCGGCGCAGCCAGACAGACACACCGCCGGTGACTCGTCACTCCGCGCTGTAAGATGGCTACGGCGGACCGGCCCCCGGTCAGAGAAGGGATCCGGATATTTCTTCTCTGTTGTTGCTGGTACACGGTCAGCTCGGGGGGCAACATCGTCAACAAAATCATCCTCAATGGATTCCCTTACCCGGTCACAGTCTCTCTGTTCCACATTATTTCCATCGTCGTCTTCCTCCCGCCGTTGTTGCGGGCATGGGGAGTCCCCAAAACAGAACTGCCGAGCAGGTACTACCGGTGGTACATCCTGCCTTTAGCTTTCGGAAAATACTTTGCATCTGTGTCGGCTCATTTCAGCATATGGAAAGTACCAGTTTCATACGCGCACACCGGTGAGTACGTCGCCTTTTGTGATAATTTGGGTGATAATGAGAGGCCACCTGGTGCGTGTCAGTAACTTGATGATGTGTCTGTGCCGTCAGCTGATGTTAGCTTCGTGGCTAACGCTGCACAACTCGGCGACACCGACATTTAACTAGCATGAGGGCCCCGGGTCAGTGTGGCGCCCTGCGGGTCGTGAACAGACAGGCTTTCATGAGATTTATTTACTTAAGACAGTTTTTCTACCTACAAATTGTTAACCTTCAGACTGACGTCAGGAATAACTAACTGGCTGCCGTTAGCATGCTAGCTAACTTAATTAACGGTGATGTAGCACGTCAGGGGGGAGGGTCCATTACTGAGCCTGTTCTGTGTTGCAGTGAGCTGCTTTAACTTTGATGTCAGACTGCCGGGCAGAAAACTCCCTCAAGAAACCCAATCTAAAACATTATTAGGTTATCTGCCGTGGAATCAAATAACGCTAACTGTGCGTGTCTTAGAGGAGCCGCAGTTCCAACTTTATTGGCTAGGTGCACCTAGCTTAAAGTGCACAGTGCGGGGCTAAAGCTAATTTAGACTGATAAATGAACCCTGACTTCAAGAAGGTTATGATGTTAAGGTTTTGACGTATTTATTCAACTTTATGGTCCTCTTTGAAGATGCAGCTTGTGGTGAGATGTTTCCCTGTTTACTTTTAACAGCACCACAGCGAACAGCCTCCCAAATTAACACAAGGTTGAATCAGCTGTTAAATAGAAACCAAGCAAAACTGAATATGGCCACAGGATAAGAACGGTGTACAGTAGGGGGTCGACCGATGTGGCTTTCTGGAAACCGATATTTTTGGACCGATATTCTCTTGCACATGAAACATGAAAATCTTTTGAGTCAAAATTTCAAACAAGCAGGGATTAAGTAAATGCAAGTACAATTTACCAGAGTACTGTTCTTAAGTACAATTTTGAGGTACTTTACTTGAGTATTTCCATTTTCTGCTGCTTGATATTTCCTCTCCACTACATTTTATTTGATAATTTTAGTTACTTTGCAGAGTCAGATCATTTTATGGTTTATAGGCTAATAATTGTGACATGTTACTGATCAGATACGGTTGTGGGCAGGACATTGTGTAAGAGGATGTTGCATCAGAGCCAAAGTAGTAGGCTATATTAATGAGTTTATTTTATTGGCAATTTGACAGAAGAGTCACAGTTACCGGTAATCGGAAAATGCTGAATATTGACCCCAGTAATCGTCCAGAGCCAATAATTGGTCTAGCCCAAGTAAGATTTGAGATTAGGATTTAGGAACCAGCAGGTTTTAATTACAGAGCTTTTTTAGATCGTTAAAATGTCCTTAAAACTTTGAAAGTTTAACATATAACATATTTTTAACTAGGGAATAGTTGCGTTAAATTGCTTGTACTAGTGATATAATTATACTCTCACAAACACATTCAATAAGCCAAAGTGTTTGTGCGTATGAGTTCTGATTGGACACACTAACAAAAATCCTCTTTACTCTGACTCAACTCAAAAGGGTCGAGTATTATTGATATCGATTCGAAGCATCTCTTAGTATAATGCAATACAATGTAATTGCACCACAGGTAACTGCAGCCTTCATAATGGTCATAAAGTCGAATCGACTCCTCTCTAAAATACACATTTAATTTCACGTTAATATTTAGAATATCCATTCTAGCTTGGTAAACTTATTAAATGGGTAATCAAGTGTGTATCATGCAAACTTTGAATATTTAGAAGTAGGTAGACTTCAAATTAAACTATTCTTCACCTGTTTGAATGTAAAGGCCAGTATACAATCACTTATTTTGCAGTTATCTCTCAAGTGGAGTTATTAAACAATGATGAAAAAGATATGAAACAGAGGCTGGAAATTTTACTCTTTAACAATAAACTTCATTGTCCAAAAAGACATCAGTGCACTGAAACGGTGAACCTCACTGGGAACTTACTTTGATATGAGCTTCTGTCCTTGTGGATGGCACATTTCAACTGTGCTGAATCTAATTTTGATAATTTGAAGGTTGCAAATATGTGTTGATAATTGTTGTGCTTTTAAATGATAAGGGTGCCACCCCTGTAAGTGAAATGTATTCATTGTTAGTGACACACCTAGTTAAATGTGATAGTACGTCAATTGGTGACGCATTGCCATAGAGGCATGTGAACCTCTGAGTGACAGGAGCTTGTTTGACAGAGGTGTTGGCTTGACTGACATGAGAGCAATACAAGCATGATTTCTACAACACTTTATGGTCCAAACTTAATCAGTTTCATACTCTTCCTATTTCCTGTTTCCAGGCTGACATTGTCCTTTCAATATTCTTTTTTTCACAGTCAAAGCTACAATGCCAATATGGGTTGTGCTGTTATCAAGAATTATCATGAGGGAGAAGCAAACCACAAAGGTGAGTAGACTCGACGGCAAACAAGGCACAAGGCCCGCTCTGTTTGTCAGTGTTTGAGACTCAGCAGTGGTGATGTGGCACCGTACTGCGCCTGTACTGCATCTCATATTACAGCCATCTGCAGGGGCTTTTGTCCCTGGACTGATGATCTCTGAGAGGATGGAGGTCAGAGAGGAAAACTAACTTTTTATGTCCCCCAGCTGACCACATTCACCTGTTATATCCACAAATACACTCACTACTTGAAAGGAACTAACTGGGTTTATGCAGGTGGTGCAAAGGCTTCAGACAGGTGGTTGAGCTTTTCCAGACCAGGAGGCAGCGTTGTATGAGAACTAGAGGAAGTATCAGTTCACAATCTCAGAGCATGGGAAGCTGTGGGAGAGAGTTATAGATTTGTAGATCAAGCAGAGTCGGTGTAATGAAGAGTATCCCGGAATATTATGTCCACTTTATATCAGATAAGAAGTTCATGCATACAACAAAACATTGAGTCACTCTGTTTGTTTTGAATGGACAACAAAAGTTTGTACACTCAGAATATTCAGCTGTATTTCTTCTGTCTGCTAACTGATTAGTTAACTATAATTTCAGAATTGTTACCTGGCCATAAAACCTCAGCTCATCTTGGCCTTTGGTGGTTATGGAAAAAATGTGCACCATAGCCAAATTAGAATACAAAATGAAATTCAATAATTTATAAACTTGCTCATCCTTGCATAGTAGTGTGCAATGTGCAGCTGTGTTATGTTAGAAAAATCAGTTCCTTTTTATAAAACGACCTGATTATCTGCCTCTGCTTGATTGTTGCAAAGTTAACCACTCTGAACATCTCTGGGTCACAGTTAAAGTTTCCATCCTGATGGTGGATCGTTTTGCAGTCGAGGTTTGTTAGATGTGAATAAGGAGACCTCTGAGTCTAACACCAGCTCATCATGTTTACCTTACAGTCTCCAGGTCAGTATTCAGACAGGCTGCTGCATTCACAGACAGGGGACGTAGCTGTTGATGACGTGTAACTGTGTGTGTGGAGAACCTGTCTGAGAATCTACATTCTAAAAGTAGACATTTGTTGCCTCTTTAAGTGCATTGTGTTGTCTCCAAATTGTCCTTTGAGTGCAACCCTTGGGATACATTTTAAAAATAAGTCAGGACACCTAAAATGGGACAGAAATGTGGGCCTGTGCTGAAACAGACAAGTACACTTTGAACTGAACCAGTGACTTCACTTTCCTGTACGTTTGTTCGAAGCACAAGTAGAAAAAGTGGAATTTCAGTGTATTAGCAGAAGGTCATTTTCAGTTTTTCATCCTGATTGTGTCAAAGAAAGTTGTGGCCTGGAGCTGCTCTGCTTCCTGAAGTGCATCCTGTTAATAAAGTTTAATCATCAACCAATGCGTTAAGACAACTGCGTTAAAGGAACAATCTGCAGTTTTTGTTTAGAGCAGACAGAGTCCATATGGTCAAACTGCACTGGTTCCTCCTGTTTTTTTATTTATTTTTTTATTTTAGATTTGTATCTATGGTTCTTTTACAACAAGAACTGCTCATGTTTCTGTATTTCTCCACATGTATGAGACAACTTACTTGGGCAATAAAACTGGTTTACTGTGATAAACAGGTGGAATCATCCAACAAGTTCTCACTGCAGTGTTTTCTCAGTTTCACTCTGGGTGGTTGGTTGAGGGAGGAGTGAGTGAGTGAGTGGGTGCACAAGTGGGTTTCATAACAACTGCAGGTCGCTATCATTTCTCATGATTTAGTATTCTTTAACATGCAAATGAATCTGGCTGTAGACGTTATGGTAGTTTCAGCTCACGAGGTGTTGTCCCCAAGTGTTTGGACAAAGATAGACGGGTTACAGTATGTCCAGCTTCAGCATCTAACGTTGTGCTTGCAGGTGTTGTTTCATCCTTTTAACATGTTTTTGGACAGATGGCACCTGCAGTACATTGGCCATTTTAGTTTAAGTTTTAATTTAAAGATAAGCACTGAAGTTTTATGAAGACCTGTCCTGGGTTTTTACTTTTCGATGGGTTAAAACATGGCCGTGCTTTGGATTTTTTGCTTAGAGGAATTCTTGAAATGACACTTTACTAGTGTTGTCACAATTCTTGAATTTCTAATTTTGATTCAATACTTTAAAAATAATCTATAACTAATACCATGTTCAGTACCACGGGGAGATGTATTCATAACATTGAGCGCATACAATTCTACATTTTTAGAAAAAAATTAATGTGTGAAGCACAACAATGATGAAGGTAACAAACTTTTGACCCGCGTCAGAAGAGTGGGAAGGGTGGACACTGCTGTGAGTGTGTCAGCTTGTGTTGGAGAGATGAGAGAGCGAGAAAGCATCGCTGGTATCAGTATCGATGCTGTGGAAAACGGGTATTGAAACAGTTTCAAATATGTATTACGAAATTTTCGATATTGAATATTTTTGACAAGAAGACATTTGACATTTTTCGTTTAGATATCGCTAAACATAGAAAGATGGCAACAGGCCACTGATATTCTCATTGTCTATTGGTGTGTTGGTTTGTTAATTTGGTTTGTCAGCAGGATTATACTAAAACTACTGAAGAGTTTTCTATGGAACTTGGATCGAGGATGGTCTCTCCCCAGAATAGACCCCATTAACTATGATCTGATAAGGGGACAGATCTTTCTCACTGTCTTTTTCTCAGGGATTACTGCATGGACCATGATGAAAATAGTCTGATTCGATAAATTACGGTTAAGCAGATCTGGGTGATTTAAGATTTGGAGTGACACAGGGCCATCGAGGTTGACATTGGATCCGGCTTGATTGACTTAAATGGAACTGCTAGGCCTTGACGGAGGTATGCGCTCTACTGAGTGCACTTCTAGATGAATGTTTGGTCTATAAAATGTTAGACAAAATGGGAAAATGTCCATCACTTTGACTTAATCCTGAGGTTAGTTAGTTGGTTTATTACTTTGCAGAAATTCTCTGGGTGCTGCAGCGTGGCGACAGGCATCAGTGACATGTCAGATATGTTTGTTTGGTTGTTTCCTTTTTTGTTTTAGTACAAAGTGTGACATTTCCAATGTGGATATTCTTGTAATATGAGGTGTGTATCACAGTCATTTTGTTGTACTTTGCTGTTACAATGTAATATGAAATGCTTAGAAAACATTTTCCGGAGCTCAGAGTTGCTACATTTTACAGTTTTCATACCACAATTGTCAATTAGTGACCGTATACATACATTGTATGTACTGTACATGCTGGAAAAATAAACATCAAAAACAACATATTGCATGACTTTACACAGCATTGAAAATGGCAACACTAGAGCAGTATTTTTTGACATTGTTAGTTTTAAGGCTCAAGCTGTATCTTTATTGTTATTGTTTATTGGATTTTAATGGAGCAAAGCACACATGATTCAAATCCAGTACTAAAACAAGTTGGATCAAACAAAACCAATAAAAAAGCAGCAATGTACAGGCCCAGTCTCACAGTCAGAGCAGCACCACTGGAAGTTGCGAATGTATTTGTCTGACAGTTGCCGCAGACACAAAGAGAATTCTTTAAAAAATGATGAGAAGGGAGCTCAAGCCTGAGGTGGCATCTTCATATTCCTCTGACCATAAGTCCAACATCCAAAGACTGGAATTGATTTGGAAACTGAATTACAGAGTGTTGTTTGTGTTATCAGCTGCTGACTCTGCCTCCTGTCTCTTTCGTAGGTGTATGTATCGCTCATCCCCATCATCAGCGGCGTGCTGCTGGCCACAGCGACTGAGCTGTCCTTTGATGTTTCAGGACTAATCAGCGCTCTCGCTGCCACGCTCTGCTTCTCTCTGCAGAACATATTCTCCAAAAAGGTAACTCAATCTCCTACACAGAGGATGATGATAGAAGGGGACTGATTGAAATGTTTGATTTTTTTGATGGTTAGTTGTCAAATGCCTGAAGCTGATTTTCTGGTTTGTATAGTTTTGTGACACTGGATTGAAGTGGCCAAGTGGGTTTAAGGGGACATTTCCCTTTTTCTTTCTTTTCATTTTGACCTTGTTTACCTGGTTGTCATGTATATAAATGTTCTTAAGGGCTGTATTATATTCATCATTTATTAATCTGTCAATGATTTTCACAACAGTTCAGATTTACGAGGTCCAAAGAAACTTTGGAAAACATTTAAATTACATTAATGTACACGCCAGTCATCTTGTTTGGTTTCACAATATGTATAAGTTTCAGACAGTGGGTGAGTAAAACATGGGACTAATTTTAGATACTTAAAAACATTTCAAAAGTTAACTGTGTACATGCTAATTTTACTAATGCAAATGAGAGGCTGAGAGGAGAATCTAAAGTATAAATGATGCATTTAGGTGATCACTGCTATACCGTCTCCTGCCACAAGATGGTGGCTGCATTTTACTGACCCATAAGTCTTCTTTATGACTCTGTTAAAGGTCAATGGTCCAGTCAACATATTCTCTGCCTAACATCAAAGTGAAGTGGCAAGAACTGGAACAAATCATTAAATATTTCTTTCTCTGACTGCCACTTATTTTTAATGGCAATAATACCCACAATTTCCCAGATTATGTGGGATTCCCTCTCGAGGTTAGGCATGTTAGAAAAAGATTTCAAACAACTCTGCAAGAATCTAACTTTTTTTTTAGGTTTGCAGGGATTTATTGTTTCTGTCTGAAAGTGCCAAAATAATGGCTTTTTTGTCAGCAGAATCAGGTTTTTTTATGTAATTTTTTAAAACTTGCTCTGACCATGTTCAGTGTGAAGTGGACAACAGAATGTGTCTAAAGAGGAAAAGAACAGCAACTCTTCATCACTTCTCCTTGACTAGTGCAGCTCTTATTTATTTCAGTTTTCTTTTTTTACTGACCTGTTGTTTTTTTTCCTTTGAAAGGTGTTACGAGACACAAGGATCCACCACTTGAGGCTGCTCAATATCCTGGGCTTTAACGCTGTCATCTTCATGCTCCCCACATGGGTTCTGGTGGATCTCTCTGTGTTTCTTGTAAATGGAGACATGGTGAGTAGTAACATGTGTTTAATAGTGTTTACCAAACACCACACCCTGGCCTGCTTTAGCCTGAATGTAACCTGACCGTACTGCTTTCCTCACAGTCGGACCTCTCTGGATCATCCGGCACCTTTGTCCTCCTGCTCATCAGCGGCTTCTGCAACTTCGCCCAGAACGTCATTGCTTTCAGCATCCTCAACCTCGTGAGCCCGCTCAGCTACGCCGTCGCCAACGCCACCAAGAGGATCATGGTCATCAGCATCTCACTGTTCATGCTGCGCAACCCGGTCACCCTCACAAACGTCCTGGGTATGATGACGGCCATATTTGGAGTCTTCCTCTACAACAAGGTGAGNNNCCCCCCCCCCCCCCCCCCCCGACCAAGAGAAGGAAAGTGGAAGAAGGAGAAAAGAAGGAGCGAAGAGAGGGAGGGAGTCGTAGGGACAGGAGTTTAAAGGAGAAAACAAAATGAAAGCTTCTGTTGTCGGTCTAATTTATGGAAGTTTAAAAACAATAAGTCATCCTTCAGTTCAGTTGATCTCTTGGAAAAAGTACTGCCTTTGGCCTTATTTTGTGGTAAGAAATGTAAAAACTGTATTGCATTATAATCCATAGTAACTGTTCTCCACTGGGAGCTTTAAATATTCTCTCTATATATAGTCACTGTATGCTCTGTCAGCCTTTGCTCCATTCACAGTTGTTCTTTCCTTATATGTAAACTGCTTGGCACTCGCTTTAAAGGGCCCGCCATACAACTTGTGGCTGTTGACTTCAATGTAAATAGTAAAGCTATGTTAAACTTTATTTATCCCATTGAGGAAAACGTTTGACTCGCCCAAACTATTTAGAGTGGGCAGCCACAGTGCAGTGCCAGCGGACCAACTACCAAGACACCCAGTCATTTAAAATCAGTTTCTCCTCTGCCAACAGGCCAAGTACGACGCTAACAAGGAGAAGAAACTCCTGCCCAGCGCCAAGCCGGACCTGATGTCCTTCGACAACCCGGGGCTGGAGAAGATCCAGGCCAACGGGTCAGTGCCTTTCTCCCACGGCTCAGAGCAGCAGCACAGCTGGAACAACGTGCTGACCGACCACTTTCAGTACAGTCGGCAGACCTACACGACAAACTACAACAGCAACCACCAGTATGTGGTGTAGAGGAGGAGTCTCTGGGTTGCTGTCATAGACGTAACTGTGTGTAGCCACCCTCCCAGCAGCGGGTCTTCACAGCCCCGTACACGAGACTGCAGGCAAGTGCTATTTGATCTGGATATGGAAGAATGAGATGAGTTGTTCATGATGGGCCAGTGATGTGACCTCCCCCACGCTCCTCCCTGTCTTAACTTCACTATCTGATAGCTTCGCTGTATGTCATTGTTTATTCTTAACTTTGGTACCAACTGTATGAGCTGGTCTGAGAGAAAACAAAACTCGAATCACCTGTTTTCATTTTGTTGATGGAGTCGGACAACCAGACGCAGAAATGACGCACGTAAAAGGTAGTTAAATTTGCACCTTACTGTCTGGAAACGTCTGAGTTTTGTTTTCACAACCAGCCATACTTTTTTCATTTGTTTTGTTCACTTTCAGAGGAAACTTGAACCGGATCAACAGTCGTCTTGTTACAAAGTGTAACAAAGCTCAGTAGAAGGACTCGACATTTTGGTTTCAGGAATTTCATGTTTAGGGTTATCATTTTTATCACGAAGAACCTGTAATGATGTGAGGGGAAACGATCTGTATAAAATGTGTCCCATTATTGAAAAGCTTGACATGGGTTGAGGATCTGAGGTGACAGTTACAGAAAAAGAGCAGGGACATTTGTGATTTCATGGATTTTCATCAGACACTATTAATTCTTCCCCATGCTAGTGGAATTCAAAATGTTTGTTAAACCACCAGCAGAAATTCACGGTCCTCAGCGGATAACTCCCACAGACACTGGTGATCCCCTGACTTTTCATTCTGCGCTATCACAAGGTTTATCTCTAGTTAGTTTTTTTTTTTATTTTCAGACGGATGGTCATGAATTTTGGTACAAACATTTAAATCCCCTTCCTGATGTGGTCCTCTGACTTTGCATTTAAGCACCATCATCCAGTCAAAATCTTTATGTCTCCAATACTGTAGTTTGTGGTGTATTTGGTGTATTTAAAAAAAAATCCTGCAAAACAAATGAGATTCCCATCAGTTGGCCCTCTTGTTTAGTACTAATTAATGTCAGCATGTTTGTCAGCATCATCATTGTGAGCATGTTGGCATGGTAACAGTAGCATCTAGTTAGAGCTGGAGTACAGTCTCGCAGCTGTAGACTCTTAAGTCTGGTTTCAGTACACAGGAGATGCTTTTGTAGATGTCACATCACTTGCTGTCCAAATTACAAGTGCCTGATGAAGAAAAATGCCCCAAATTCAGTATTAAAAAAAACATCCATTCATCATGTCTGCAAACTATGCTTGTAAACTTGTTGCCCACATAGATCAATCAAATTTCAGTCACACTTGTTTTGTTAAAGAGCTTCTGGAACACCCACAAAACCTTCCTGTCTTTGAAACAAGATAAACTTTCATGAAAACAAAGAGTGAGACTAGTTCTGTGTCCCAGAACAGTCAATGACCTCCTAAAGATCTGCCTGTCTCCCCAAGATGGATAGATCGATTGATCGAGCGATAGATAGATAGATGTTATCATAGAGCATTAATGTAAAAATTTAGCGCAACGTTAGATTCACTAAAACAAATGATTCTTTCACTCTGCACTCCATCAGCTGCATACTGTAATGATGCTCATGATGTTTCATCGTACTTCAGAAATCTAACAATGTAAAATGTAACGGATGTTTAGCTTCATCATTCTGATGTCCTAGTTTGGAGTTGAAGAATCACTTTCAAATAATGCATAGTTTGTTTTTATTGACTTTTGGTATTTATTGATCTGCAAAGCTTCTCAGACAGAGTTAGGTTCTCTCCCCTTTCAAAGAGATTTTTGTCAGCCTGAACCAAAGCTGCTCTGTCACATGTATGTTTTTTAAACTGGCCCGAAAAACGTGAAATTTAGATTGTGACGGTTTGTTATTGACTTTATAGTTGTTTCTAACATTGCTCTCAGAAGCTCACCAGACAAAATGAGACATGCATGAAATCTGAGGTTTGAGTTGTGCAATTTAAAGATTCAGCTATACTTTAATAAGAGGTGTCATCATTATTGATTACAGTAAATGATCATCATTAAAGTGCTTGAAGAACTTTAATTTCAGAGACGTGTTTTGCATCTCACCCCAGCAATATGAGTTTTTTTTAATGTTCCTTTTTTGTGAAATGTCTCAGCATCTGAATCGACATTGTATTTCTGCTCAGTTGTTTTGCTGGGACAAATGCAGGCTGATTGAATTTTTAGTAAAAAGGTCAGCCTGTGAGCTTACATTTGTCAGATGTTGTCCCTGGTAAACTTGGGGATATTCTAGTAATAAGGCATTTATTTTAGCATACTATGTTTGCCTTCTTTGACTGATTTAAAACACTTAGAGTCTCTTGGGTCGGTACGCGCTGGGCTTCCCAGAGACAAACCAGCGTCAATACAAACACACCCATTTTGTTGTAATTTCAACAGCCCTGTGATAATTGCTTCTTTTTTTGTAATGTCCCTTTTTGTTACAACTGCTGATGTATTTGTTTCTGTGCTGACTGTGAGACACTTTGAAGGCTTGACTCTGTGATGTTAAATTGAGACTTGGAGCGTTAGTCGTTCCATACCAGTTCACCGAGGCCCTCCCACTTTAGGTCATGGATTAACTTGGAAAACAATGATGTAATAACTTCTATTTTTATAAATGGGAAGTCCTGTAGCTGTACTCTTTATACATATAAATTTGTGAAGTTTTGCCCTCGGAGTTGCATTTAATTTTTGTGATTCTTTGTATGTATATTCTCAGCCTCACAAGCTGCTTTTCTTTCTCTGGATTGGGTTGAAATTTGTCCGGAGCATCCAAAGACCCAAAGGTTATCTTACAGTAATCAAATCAGTAATTAATTTTTTAACCGAACAAAAAGTCTTTTATTTATTTAAAAAACGTTTGATTTTGTGTAAAATTCAAAGTACAGAATAGGAGAGGATTTTGCGATGTCCCTTGAGTTAAATAGAAGTTTTTTCACATGAACCCTTTTGAGAAAATCCATGACATGAAACTGGTAAAAATCCGCAAGCAGATAATATAATTTGGTGCACTACAACACCACAAACAGCTGCTCCAAAAATAACAAAGAGGTTGAATAATGTGTGAGACGGCGTCGGCATTCATTTTTGCTTTCGGTATTAACATTGAATTAAATCACTGTGTAATGTCAAAGTGTTGCTCATGATGCTGAAACAGCAGAGAATGAACACCCATCTCTGCAACTCGATGACTGTTTGGTTTTACCGCCGCACACATCTCGCATCAACTCCTGGAAGCTCCTGTGACAAGAACCTCATGTACTTAAAGGGTAACTCCAACAATTTAACACATTAAAGTGTGTTTACAGGCCTTTGGGGGTACTACTGCATTTGTGAAAATGTTTTATTATAAAGCCATTTGTTACTCCAGAGGAAGCTGCAAGTGATCTGATAAATTACCTCTTGTGATGTCATTCAGTAGCTAAGTTGCATTATGGGTAATATAGGCACCAGATTTTGAAAAGGAAGATGAATGTGATAAAAAAAAAAAGGTGATATCTTCGGTTCTGCTGTATCGATTTAGACAAACTTTTTTTTGAACTTGTGAGCTGAAATGAGTCAACTGTGTTAGATCAGTGGTTGGCTTTTCCAAACTGTGTGCCTATATTACCCACAATGCAACATAGTCTCTGACATCAGCTGAGACAATTTATCAGATCACATGCAGCTTCCCCTGGAGCCACAAATGGCTTCATACTGCTGTCTCTACATATGCAGTAGTACTCGACAAAACCTCTCAACACACTTCGATGTGTGTAAAATTTTAACTTTAACCTCCCAAGCAGACAGATGCAATGATTCACTCAGTGGTTGGAAAACAAATTGAAGCATTCAACAACTGAAGCACCAAACAGCGTGAAGAACACTAGATTTAGTTTATCAGGAGGCCAGAAATGTCCACATATTTTATATTTTGCCTGCATTCTCCTGGTTTTATGAAGATTAATGATCAAACACTAAACACCCTCAGTCAGTCGAGGGGACACACACACGTCTTCAACTCTTGATTATTATTTTTACAGTAACTGCTTTTATTCTCACATTTCTATCTACGACAGGTGGATCTTTGTTTACTCAGAAAGTTCATGTTAACACTGCTTCACATAAAAAAATACTTAAATCATCAAACGCTTTGAGACGAGCCATTTCAAATCAAAATGAGCTGATACTCATATTTTGATATAAATAGCCCTTAAATGAACTCCTCTGCTTATCAGGTTGGTGCAACAAATCAAGTGAAATGTGACATATCGTGCATGCCTCAGAAGATTTAAGGTGAAAAAAGCTCTTTTGCAGAGTTGTGAGGCTTGAGTTTACTAAGAGGTTTGAGCGTATCCACCCATCCTGAGAGATGACGTGTTAAACAGCAGTGTGACGTCAACAGACAACATCCAAATAAAACTATTCAACAAAAAAAATTTAATTTTCAAAGGATACGAGCGTAATATTGAGAGTTTGTGCTAATTTCCCCCCAAAATCTGTGGCTATATCCAGAATTTTGGAAAGTAGCAGTCAACATGTGGAGAAGGGGAATAAGAGTACAAATGACTGGTGAAATGTTTCTATCGCCACAGAATGCTCTACTTCACCTCAACATCTGCTTCATGTCACTCCCCATGTTGCCAAAACCAGAGTGAATAACCTTTTTAATGCTGATGCACCACAGGATGGAGGTGTTTGCAGGTGGACAGCATGTACAAATGTCATAAACTCCACCCTGTCGCTCACATGTTGCAGTTTATGACTTTTCTTGATTGTTTTGTTTCCAGAGTCCTGCTGGCTGTTTTGTTTCTGTACAGTGAGCGAGCGTGGAGGACGGCTGGCTCTCCCCTGTAAAGCTTCTAACCGCGATGTAAATGTCAATGAAGGGAGGAACGGGGAGGTTACTTTGTAAAACTTGTATAATTATTATTTTTGTGCGTCTTTAATGGATCTTGAGACGGAATTTTTTACTTAACCGATGTTTATAAATTTTTATTTATGGTGTCAAGGTACAAAAATGTTGTACAGAGGTGCAGCTAGGCACAGTCTCGTCTGCTTATGTTTAGTAAATGCTATTTTTAAATGTTGGGGGGGGGAAATAAATGCATTATGAAATTCTGAACATGTTGAATGTCTATTTTGTATTAATGTGTGAGTGTTACAGCAGCAGGAATAAGTATAGTGCAGGCTTTTTTTTATTAACATTTGGATGCAGAAAAGATGGAAATTTGAATATTTTCAGTCACACTTTAATGGCACTGCTTGTATATGCTGTGTAATTTAAGGAGAATATGTGTTAAACTAACTGTAATCTTCAACAAACACACCAAATCCTCTGTTGATTAAGTCACAGAGATTTGAGCACATAATTGAGCATGTTGAAAGCTCAAGACTAGATATTATTCTCAGGGGCAGAAGGTGAAAAAATCCAAAAATGAATGCTGAAAAAGCTGATGACAGTGTGATTGTGTGTGTGTGTGTGTGTGTGTGTGTGTGTGTGTGTTATAATGTTAGTTATTATTGGCATGTCTTGAGTTTTTCTGCCCTCTGGTGGCCAATAATCATTGAATGCAGCAACTGCACTTTTTTCAAGAGTTGTGAAGGGCTTACTGACCGATGTTTTCAAAACACTGCGTCTTTTCTCAGACTTTGAAAGATGGAAATCTGCAGAAGGTCTGGAGGTCAAAACATCCTGGAAAAAAAGCAGAGGCTAAAAATAGTTCCAAAAACAAATGTCTAAAAATGGCCATGGAACCCCTTTAAATTTAACCATCTGGTAACCAGTAAAGAGTAAAATATGTCCCTGTTGAATATAGTGGAGTTGAAGTATAAAGTAGCATAAGACACTTCTAGTGAGTAAGTAGTTACTTTGCTTCAGTGGAGACGTCAGCAACACGAGTTTCATTCAAGACAAAAACACTAAAACAGACAAACAACAGAGATGACAGACACCGAGGTTCAAGCTTTAAGATCTTTAATGAATACATCAATCAGTAGTATTTAATCAGTGCTTCATCGAGCTCATGTCAGTGTTTCAAATGTCTCTCCTGACGCTGAAACTAGTCCTGACAGAAACGTCCCGTCTGACTCTCTGAGGCAGGACGAGGGGTCCAAATCCACCGGAACACATCTCAGAAAAGTAGCTGTGGTGGATCCCACACAGTTCTTTATGATGTTTATAATGAATCCTGTAGCTGATTGATTACCATTGACTTATAATAGGTGCTGGGTGACAGTGAAAGGCACAAACTAAAGACTCGGTCATGCCTCATTGTTGCACTTGCACAAAAAACATCCAAGTCAGAGTTTGTCTCATCTGTTCTGTGTCACTTCAGATGCAACCAGGGCAGCCCTCCTGTTTTTTAGACAAATAATCCTCCAGGAGCTGCCAGCCGCCAGCCTCTTCACAGTGTTTCCATCTCACTGACATTGAGGTCTCTGGCCCTGCATCGAGCCAACATCCACAGACGTCAAACACATCTTCGGTCAAGTCTGACAGAGGTTCTCTGCGTCATGCGGTGTGAATTTGACGGCAGTCGGCAGCTGAGTGATGACGTTGGCACTGCACATCAGCTGGGCGAACACGGTGCCGTCCGCCGTGAGTTGAGGATAAAACAGATTTGTCTGTGGTGAAGGAGATGTAGCGCTGCGAGTGCTGCTGCCATGCCTCGATAAACTGATTAACCGACGAAACAGAGACTTCCTGAGGAGGATGTAGATCCAGGGGTCGAGGATCGGGTTGACAGACGCTATCCTGATGGCAGCCAGGTCAGCTGTGGGGTCGTCCTTCACCATGAAGCGGTTGGCAAACATTCGCACCTAAGAGGGAAAAACAAGTAAGTACAGCTCAGATCTTCACACTGTACAAAAGAGTTCAAAACACCATCAAATAAATCCTCATTTCTATTATTGTTCAGGTTTACTAACTCATTATGCAAGGTCATCATTCCTAAATGTATTATAATTTGTAAAAAGTACCCAAAAGTCATACTGAGTTTTTTAAAAGTATCAAAATGTATTTGTGAAAACTATAAGAAAGTATTATGGGATCTACAATTCTGCCTTTTTATCATTAATTGAATCTGTGTTTTATTTTTTTCTTGTATCTAATTACTGATTAAATACATTAATTTCAAATGTGCTACTCCGGCTCTGATGCAGCAAAGTAACAAGCAACTGAATATCATACAAAAGTAGTGGAAAACTAATAGTATGCCTCAAAAATGAAGTGGGTGAAAGTCAAAAGTAGCAGAAAACTGAAATGCTCAAGTAATTCACAAGTAACCCATAATTGCACTTAAGTACAGTGCCTGAGTAAATGCACTTGGTTACACCCCATCATTGATTCATTTAATGTGTCAATGAAATGTGTGCAGTTGAAAAATAAAAAAGTTGAATTCAAACAGCTTCTGGAGGTCTGAAAGGGCAAAACTATCAAGTATTTCACACATTAAAACTAACTATTAGAGAAACAGTTTGTCCAGTCGTCTTCCGACCCGTCAGATTAAATACATAAAATGTCTGAGCAGATTATTAATCCATGTGTCAAAACAAAAGAGGGAACATGGGACCAAAATAGCTTCAAACTCTAAACTGAGTTTGGTCATAAATCTGCTGCAGCACAGCGTTAGTCACAGACTTCAGCAGTTAAAAAAGTTCAACTTTAGTCTTATTGCATCAAATATTTCTCTCCTTCATTCTGTGAGATTCTCCTGATGTGTTGATGGAAAAACTGCTGATGATCACAAATATATGAAGGATTACTGTGATGATACAGTCGTGTTAGCTACAGATAGGACACCTGAAAATCCCTCCTGATAAACATATTTACTCACTGCACTGACAATGTTGAGGTACTTTTACTTTTCTGTTTATTGCAGATTTCTGCCATAACTACATGACAGTTTTATTTAGGTACGAACAGATTTGACTAACAAAGCGCATCATAATCATGCAAATAATGATGTGTCACAGGATACAAAGGTGAAATCAGTCAGTTATGCGTCTAGTTATGACATTACATTCTGTTGGATTGTTCCAGACATTTTATTTAGACAAGAATTTGACCACATTTTCTATTGTTAGTTATGGATTATATAATTAGACGAATAGGTGTAGAACCATAATTTTTTTTTTTTACCGGAACAGGAGAAGCATGCAGAATCCCTTTTCTCTTTGCTTGCTTTCTGGATGAATACACTGTGAAAACCAAAGCCTGCAGTGCTGCAGTGGCTCTTCGGCTAATTTTTTTTTACATCTTTGCCTCTACGGTTTTGCATCAGTGAGGGCAATAATGAAGTAGTAATACTTTATATGTTAAGTACATTTTTACTATAATTCCACTTTTCTAAAAATGTGAGAGTTTTATTTGTAGTAAAGTATTTGCACACTGTGGTGCCACAGATTTGTATGAGTAAGTTAAAGGTGCACTGTGTAGTTTTGGGGAAGAAATTTAAATCAGAGGAGAAAGATTTTTTTTTATGCTTACACAAACTAGAGAAATAAACTCTCTTTGTTTTCACGACTGAATAAACTGAATAGACAAACTGACCTTAAAGGACAACACAGTTTTACTGTTTTACTTTGTTTATATGTGGCGGACCCTGCCACCTTTCCTAGCTTCAAACAGTTTTCTGGGACCATATTTTCCTCTCAGAACAGCTTGTTTATCAAGTTATGGAAAAGATAAATATTTCTGAGTTTTAATACCTGCCTCCCCTCATCAATATTGTAAATATTAAAATTCAGAGCTGGAATTTCTTCTCCAAAACTACACAGTGCTCCTTAAAGTCGCAGAGACGATAACATCAGCTGAAGGCATAGCAGTTTGTTTGTTTGTTTTTCATTTTTAGCTTCTGGAAAACCAAAAACTAAATTTTCTCCTCATGTCTTGCTGGTCCACACTGCAACATGTATCTATGGGCGAACGCAAAACGGTTTATTTCCTTCTCCAACAGTCCCACAGTGACTCACCACTAGCGGGGCTGAACAGGCCAGGACCACCGCGGAGGTCATCACCAGCACCGCGATCATCTGCGTCTCCGCGGCCGAGGACAGAGCCCTCCACCTCTGCCGGACGCTGGCTCTGGCGGCGGGCCCCTGCACCGTCCTGCGCCGCATCAGCAGCAGCGCGCCGCACACCGCCAGGTTCAGCACGATGGTGCCCAGGATGAGCAGCAGGCTGACCACGCCGTACAGGACGGTGTAGGCGGCGGGCACAGGCTCCTCCGACCTCCAGTCGATGAAGCACCAGGTGCTGGACGGCTGCAGCACGCTCCTCGCCATGCCCATCATCGGGAGGCAGCAGAAGAAGATGTTGTTGATGTAGATCAAAAAGAGGAACCTTTGCGCAAAGCGTCGGTCCACCCCCCACCGCTGGTAGGCGTACGGGCAGCAGATGGCCAGGTACCGCTCCGCTGCCATGGCGCAGATGATGCTCAGACCCGTGACTCCGAAGAACAGCAGCAGGAAGGAGTCGAACTCGCAGACTTGCGGGTACGTCAGCACGCGTTGGTCCAGGTAGTTGGCGATGGTGAGCGGACTGGCCAGACAGGTGCCCAGCAGGTCCGTCACCGCCAGACCGCACACCAGCGTGTAGAAAGCTGAAGATTTGCGCTCCTGTCTCGACACTGACAGGACGACTATCGCGATTAAATTCCCAATGGCGCCCCCAGCAAACATAAACATCGGCAAAGCCATATCTGTCTCGACGCTGGGCGCGCGAGTCTGCTGAACCAGAGTCTCGTTCCAGGCGGCAGGTCCGTGCGTAAAGTTCGGGCTCTCCATCGCCACAAGAACCCACGGGCTGGTGTTGGTGAGTGATGGCTCCTTTGGTCTGCTGTGGATTTGGGAATGCATTTCCCTTTTAACTCCCTTCTGCAGAAGATAAGGAGTCAGCTGGGGTATTTTCTCTGGTAGTCTCATCCCCTCTGCTTTCCAGTAATCCAGATGTGGTTGAGCACGGAGGCGGGCTGTGTCTCATGTAGTGAACCACCCAGCAGCCTGACAGGACGGAGGGATGGGATGCTGTCAGACAAAAAAAAAAGAAAAAGAAAAAGAGAGAGACTTGTTTGCTTCTCTCAATTTCCGCCTCACGTCTCATGTTCTGATGTTGGCGTCATCGCTGCGCTGCGTAATCTCCGAGGCGGCTGACAGGAGGTCAACTGGACTGTCTGAGGGGAGACGGAGAGCACGGTGACATGCAGGGACGGAAGGGGCTCCAGCAGACTGTGTTAGATGCAAAAAAGAAAAAGAAAAGAAGAGAAAAGCGTCTCAACAATCGTAGCAGCTGTGTGAGCAACTTGCAAAAAAAAGAAAAAAAGCTCTGATTGTTGAGTTTGGACGTTTCCATTTCCATTTAAAGGGTCAGTTCACCCAAATCCTTTAAAGGTGCTATTTGTAAGAAAAGTAGATTTTGAGTGTCATCCCGACTCCTGACGCTCTGGGATCTGCCTAAGTTACCTGCACCTTGGGCGCGCTGAGCCTTTGATGCTCCTCTTCTGGCATCATTTCAGGATGTGGTTGTTGATCTTGTTTTTCCGCTGAAATGTTTTTCTATCATGTTCTGAGTTTCGCTTTGAGTTTCGTTTTAATGGGGGTATGTTGTGGTGGATTACGTGTTTTTATTTTGTTTTGTTTTTTATCACTTAAACACACATCCATCCCCTCCCATCAACGCCTCAGAAAACAACTGAAATGAATAACGGAATTGTTTGATTAAACCCCTACTTGTCATCACTGATTGTAAATCAGTGGTGCTGACTGAACTCTGTGAAGTTTTATTGTCTTGTATTTCCTCTGAACTTGAATTCACAAGTGAAATCACGCAATCTTAGAGGGAGAGGGAAGTTTGATTTACTTTAGGTTTGTGTCAACGTATAGCTGATGAGTGGAGCTAATTAAAATGTACATGAGACAGAGAATGTTTAGGTCACCACTTCCACACTAACTGGTACTCATTGGCAGTGGTTTTGGGTGTGTGGGTGACGTGTTAACGGATATTTTGCTATGAGCTAACGCAGTGGTTCCCAGAAGGAGAATTACTGCAGTTGGGGGGCTCAGGAGTACCAGAGAAAGCCAAGTTCTAAATTCTGACCTCAAAGATGGCAAAAGTGAACAATATAACTCAGCTGACGGCAAAAAAAAGGGAAAACATCAAAGCTGTGCACACAGTTGACAAAGACAAGAAAATGTGTCACGGCATATATCCAAGAAATGGACGTCCTCGAGGCTCAATGCTGCTTCCAGACAACTCAGAACTCTGACTTCCCACTAAAACGCATACAATGGAACGTTGAAATTCCTACTTGTAAATGCGGGGCAGATCAATCTACACGGGCCTCACGAGGGAGCAGCTGCCTGAGGTCAGACAACAATGGCAGCACCCATGGGAGGAGGTTGCACTTGTATAAGGTTGACACGATTACCAGTATAACAGTGGCATCGTTTTCCTCCTCGTATCCGCCTATAGAGCAACGCTAAGGGTTCAACCGTGTGCACGCTGTCTTTTTTTTCCCTTTTTTTGCGGTCAGCTGAATTTTTTTGTTCACTTTCTGCATCTTTGAGGTCAGGAGTTGGAACTTGGAAATTCAAACCTTCAGTGATGACATTGCCAGCCTTGGGGGGGGGGCAGTGTAGCAGTATAGCTAATAGTTCACGCGTGGCACGACCACTTTTTGAGGAGATGTTATGCCAGTTGGTGAGTAGTTTTAAACATCTGTATGATGTTACTTCGCCTGGGCACACAGACAAACTGTTGCTACAGAACAGCGAACAGCCGGGAGGAGACTGGATGGGAATTAAATGAAGAAAAAGTTGGGGGTCCGTACAAGACAGATTTGACTCTGAGGTGCGCCCTCTAGTGGTTGTATTGCTTGACATCCTTTTCAACCCCATGGGCTCATTGAAGCATGTGGGCAGTGATGGTTATATTGTTTGAAACAGATGTATTTATCGTGTAAAGGGAGCATAGATGAGTATCAACCTGCAGCGCAGCTGACCTCTGACCTGGGACTGTTGTTCCCCTGCTCCTTCCTGATAACTGTGGAATTCAAATAAGATTTCAAATGAAATGTTTCCCGTGATGTGGTCGTTTGTCCCTTGCTGAGAATTGATATTTGATGGGAGAAAAAGTTGCACGATACTTAATTAAACACATAAAAAACCGGTTGGATAAAAGTGTTCCAGCGTGTTGCTGTGGTTGGTATTTTCCCACTGCGCTGTGTTCTGCACACAGCTCTGTCCCCAAACAGGGATGACTGTAAATGGCTGTGAGGAACAACAGACGGCTGACGGACAGCGTGGAACACACGGGACGTCAGTGCACTTAGTCTGCTCCGACTCTCCAGCCGTCGCACATCCATTACAGCGTGACTTATGTTTACAGTGGGGAGCGACGGCAGAGGGGTCTCTGTCTGCTGCCGACCTTAAAAGACAAAGCACAACACCTCTCCGAGAGGTAAACCGCTGCTGCTCATTCCCGCTGCAGACTAAAGGGAGCTAAAAACAACAAAGCACTTAAGTGATGCCAAGGCTTGGAAACTCCCAACGCCGACAGGAATGTGCTTCGGTTCACTGTGAATCATGGGACGTATAAGACGTTCCCGCTTTAGAGCTTTCTTGAATGTCGTAAAGGTGATGTGCACTTATAATGTGCTATCTCTGCCTGTGGTCTCTGCAGCAGGCTGGAGCTATAAAAGTGTTCGAAGATTTTTGAGTATGACTAACAGAACACATCGCAATGTATCCCTAAAAGGTCTTTGTCAAGGATTATTTGGTCTATAAACTCATTTTAACACATGAATCAGCTCTTAAGGTCTCAAACTAATAGGTTATCAATCTTAGTGCATTGACTTGCTGTTAGATACAGAAGCTTGAGTGGTTACGTCAGTCCTGTTCCCATTTTGGTGATGTCAAAGCAGGAAAATACAAGTGTTAATGTGGACTTTCTTGTTTTCGTATTTGCACTGAGCCCAGTACTGTACATATCTATTCACTTTATTTGCACCTCTTTTACACAACATATATTACCTGTTTTCCCATTTAAAGGGTCAATATGTAAGAAATGGTCACCTCATTTATACTCCAAACAAACAGGGGGCAGCGTAGCATAGCTCTTTTCTTGTTTTGTTTTGTTTTTACCAACACTGACCCTTTGCAGCTTACTATCCGCTTGTTTTTTTGTTTGACATCAGGACATCAGAACAAGCATGATGTGGGTGCATGACGTGATCCATAAGACTCAAAAATACAGTGGATATTATCGCCTGGGTGAAGAAAAAGAAAAGCTGTGGTCTCTGCAGCAGGCTGGAGCTATAAAAGTGTTCGAAGATTTTTGAGTATGACTAACAGAACACATCGCAATGTATCCCTAAAAGGTCTTTGTCAAGGATTATTTGGTCTATAAACTCATTTTAACACATGAATCAGCTCTTAAGGTCTCAAACTAATAGGTTATCAATCTTAGTGCATTGACTTCCTGTTAGATACAGAAGCTTGAGTGGTTACGTCAGTCCTGTTCCCATTTTGGTGATGTCAAAGCAGTAAAATACAAGTGTTAATGTGGACTTTCTTGTTTTCGTATTTGCACTGAGCTCAGTACTGTACATATCTATTCACTTTATTTGCACCTCTTTTATACAACATATATTACCTGTTTTCCCATTTAAAGGGTCAATATGTAAGAAATGGTCACCTCATTTATACTCCAAACAAACAGGGGGCAGCGTAACATAGTGCTTTTCTTGTTTTGTTTTGGTTTTTACCAACACTAACCCTTTGCAGCTTACTATCCGCTTGTTTTTTTGTTTGACATCAGGACATCAGAACAAGCATGATGTGGGTGCATGACGTGATCCATAAGACTCAAAAATACAGTGGATATTATCGCCTGGGTGAAGTAAAAGAAAAGCTGACGTCAACTTTCTGAAAAGTTGAGAGATTTTCAACTCGGAGTGCTCGGGGCGCTTACAGGCCGGGCGCCGTGCCTTTTCTCTGAGCAGCTGCCACAGATGCTCGCATCTCATTGGGAACATTTTTTAAAAAGATACTGCCCCTCGGAAAAAAACGCTATGTGGACACGGGCCCTTACAAGACGGGATAATTCAGGGCTAGCAGGTTAGCATGCCAACTTGAGTACATATCTCTGCAACGCAGTACATAGGTGTCTTTGTCGTAACGTCACAACTGTTATATCTTCTTCTATTTTTGAAGTTTTCACGTATTGCTCCTTTAAGTGATATACAAAGCGCACCACTCTGACACTACAGTATTAGTTCACATCCAAATTTCAGTCTGTGGTTTGGTTTAGGCACAAAAGTTCCTTGGTTAAGGTTTGGAAATTGGTTTGCGTTTGATTGTTGAACTCGTGATTGAAGTCAATACGTTTGATTAAAAACCACCGTCTTTCCTCAACTGTAACCAAGTGCTGTGAGAAATTTAAAAAATCTTTAATAATGCTGTTCTCAGGGTGAGCAGATACTGCATGGCAAGATCAGGTATTTCGGTGGAGAACGCATGAAATACGTTGCCACTGAGCATTTTGCTGACATGTTAGGTATGAACACTCGTCAGGTATGTTTCCAACTTTCCAATGTTTCCTCATGTTGTTGATAAAGAACATAATCCAGGCTGTGTATTGTGTACAAGTGTTTTCTGTTTCGTGCAGAAAAATACCAGATCCTTCTTTAAATCATGATTTTTTTTCCGCACATTAACATCTGCTTCGGTTTAAGTGCAGCTGGAATATTAATGGCAGAAAACAAGGAAGTGTGGAGGACTGGAGATGTCACTGAGTAATCATTACATCAGACAGAATATAACTCTTTTTACAGCAGTCTGTGACAGATTCTAGTTAAAGGAAGCTTCTTATTTACCCAAATGATTGATAGAGTTGTTAACCTACTCTCTGTAGTGTGAAGTCATACGACGTATATATGTTGGGTTTCGGTGTGTTTCTTAATGTTTTTTGTCGTATGTATGTACGTATCATCGTCATGTAAACAGGGTCCAAAGTCCAGTAATCCTGTCAGTCTTCGTCGAGTTGTCTGTTCTGTTCACCTGTTCCTGAGGTTTATTCTGAATAATCATCGTGTCTCCTTGCGTGACAGACAATTGAAATGCTGTGTGCAGCCTGGTTCTTTCACAGATAACCTTACCGTGTTACAATTGCAAATGTTGATCCAAAGTGAAATTAAATTAAATGGAATCCACATGTGAAGTTAAATTGCCTTCCGAGGAATCTGTAGTCTCTTGAGGTGCTTGTTACGTATCATCAACCAAAGTACACACACAACGCAGCGGGAGTAATTCTGAGGGTTATTTTAGAAAATGCTGAGAGATGTCGTACAATTTCAGGGAAACGCCTCCCTCACAGTGTGTTGCGTCTCTGACTTCACTGTCCCGTTTTCCAATCCGGCATGAAAAGACAACCTTTCTTCTGACTTCAGTGCGGCTCATAATTCTTTCAGCAAAGTCATGAAAAACGATACTGTACTTGCGCCTTCGCTCGCAGGTTATGACCGGAGCATGACCGCACAAAGGGGATAAGAGCCGCGTCTGTATGCCTAGGGAGTACATCTAAGCCTGGTCTCCCATTTCAAGATGTTTCTATGTGCTGCAAACATGCATGCGTCTCATAGAAATATGGGATTTGTTTGGGACTGGGATTTGTTTTCCAACAAAATTCTGTTGATGCAGCTTGATTTCCTGTGGAAGCACCCACCCACCCCTCTGCGGTTCATAATTCCACCCCAAGCAAGAATTAAATAATTAACTGAAGAGAAGAGACGCCAGAGTAATCATAACATACTCCTGGACGTGAGACAGGCATTGCCCTTTAAACTTCTGTGTTAAGATGAGCAGACGCTGCATGGATTCATGCGCCCGACCAATTTCAGAATCAGAATGAATTTCTGCCTTATTTTTTGGCATTTGACATGCCCTGTGCCCATCGGACCTTCTCCGTCACTTGAAAAAAGTTGTAGTTTGGTTAGGATTTGTTACAATTTGGCATAAAAAGGTGAGGACCCAAATGCAAACCACCAGGGAGGATGTCAGGATATAGAACAAAACGTGCCTTATTTAACAAAAGCTGAATAATCCAATAACCATGAATCCAAAAACAACCAGGAAGTGTAAATCCCAAAAGCACAAAGCAGTAACACAAAAGCTAAAACAGAGTAACAACTGAAAGGAGCAAAGAACAACTCAGAAAAAAAAACAAGAGGAACAAAAAAAAACATACATACCACAGGCTCAGGTGGAAAGCAGGGAGCACACAGACACCAAAAAAAAGGGCAGGAAATCAAAAACGGGGAGGAAATGAAAAGCAAAACGTGACACAAGAGGGTCAAACTTCAAAATAAAACAGGAAATAGAGTTAAAATAAGTACATTAATAAGAAAGGTGAACATTTACATTTTAGGATAGCAGACGCCTTTGTCCATAGCAACTTACACTAATTCATTCACACACTGATGGCGGGGGCTGTCATGCAAGGTGCCGACCAGCACATCAGGAGCCGCTCGGGCTTCAGTATTTTGCCTGAGGACCAGGGGAATTGAACCTGCAACCTTCAGATAACAAGATGCCGGCTCTGAGCTACAGCCACCCAACTTGATTCTGATCATGTTGCATAAGTTGAAATAACTACTGTTGACCTCTGGTTTCACACGGAGCACGAATTATGTCACTTTTCTAACGTGTCGCCCGACGTCCTCCTTTGCTGCCGTCATGATTACAACAGCCACTCAAGGCTGCCACCAGACAATAAATATAGGTCGCAATGAGCTTCCTGCATGGACGACCTACTGTAAAAGATCATTTTCTGGTGAGGACGGGCTCGTCACCATTCCAGTTTTATAGACCCTTTCCCCGCCAGACATTGTGGCTTGTCGAAACAGGAAAAGCACCAGTGTGACCAATAATGTTTACAATGGCCCCGCTGCATTAAGCATTCCAGAAAGCCAGGTCCGTGATTGAGCATGCACAAAAAGCACATATTTACCGAAATTTGGTCATAAACCAAAGGACTGAACAAATTATGTCTCCAATTCAGAGGAACATGACTGGTCAGGATTTCATGGCAATCAGCTTTTGAGGTTTTACTCAGAACCACAAATATGAACCTCATGCTGCCTTCTCACTAATCTTACTGCAAATTTAGCTGGACAGCAGATACTGGAAATGTTTTGAGTTCACCCTCAGAGAATAATCAGCTCTGTGTGGATCACCTTGCTTGCTGTGTTTGCACGTGCACCACTCATTTTCTTGCCATTGAATTCATTACACGATAACATCAGAGAACACAACGTGTTTGCTCCTGTTTACTCTGTTTAACTTTGCTACTGTTCTGTGTATGTAACCTGTTTATAAAGTTAAACAAACACCTCTGCTGTGTGTGTGTAAACTGTACCCAGCAGCAATTTATATTTCAGGGATTTGTGCCATTATCACAGTAAGAAGCTAAGAGTTCAGTGGTAGTACCTGGCCTCTATTTGTACTTTAACTGTGACATTACAGGAGTGTAAACACTTTGTGATGAATGGCCAAAATGTAATCGAGGCCAGAGAAAAACGAGCTGAGAGATGGATACATGACCATAAATAGATACCTTACCTCATTGCCATGCATCCTGAAAACACCTGTGTTTAAAAAAGAAACAGGATTAAAAATGTGTGGCTTTTGAAACGAATACAAACGCTTCGCCCGATCGAGGCTTTAAGATGGGAGGTGGTGGTTCTCATCTTTAGTCCCCGGGGGCCGCCAGAATCGACAAATCATGAAAGTTCCTCATTGCAGCTTCAGTTTTCAGACAAAAGTTAAAGCAACATTGAAGTGGTGGTAAGTAGTCATTTGTTTTTGCGTTTTGTCAAGAATACAAACCCTGGGTTTCTGTAACAATTTGTATGATGGAATTTAAGGTAACGTGCTAGCTACAAACAAAGCATTACAAGACACATTATAACAATGCCTTGAAAACTTGAAGGAAACATGCATGCTCAGGTTTTTGTTTGTTTTGGGTTTGTTTTTTTGTTTTTTTGTTTTCAGGCAGCAGTCAAGATTTGCACAATACTGCGCACGACAGCATGCCAAGCTAATGTTACCTGAACCGGAGACACTAACATCTGGCCGTAACATGCTACCTGCTAACTTTGCCATCACAGGCAAAAATCAAGCAAGTGCAGCTAAGACGCACTTAAATCTTTGCAAGCCAGCTAATATTCAATATCAACAAGTCCAGCTTAGCATCTATCTGCAGCCTTTTATCTAACGAAGCTGTCCTCAACAATATAAAAATATAAAAATCCAGTTTGAGACTCTTCTCTCTCCCGGTCACTGTTTCTCTCTCACATCCTAGCTTCCTCTGTCAGCGTCCTCTTCGGTGTCTTCACCTCCGTCGTGATGTCTGCAGAGGCTGCTGAGGCCGGTTACACCGCCCCGCTTGTCTGGCTCCAGGTCTGCTTTATTAGCGACCGCGGACACCTTCCGAGCAGAGTCTGCTGGGCTGGCAGGGTTAACTCATAGCTTACAGTATGCTGCAGTTACAGGTTGGTTTCAGGAACATTAGAGGTTAAACCAGAAATTATTTTCTCCATAAAATATGATCCGGTTTCACCCAAATCAGTTATAGTTGGTGCTGCTCTGCTGCAAAGTGTTGCACACCGTGACGCTACAGCGCGCAAGAAACAAGTCACAGCAACATTGAAATGATTTTGATGCCGTTATTTTAAGTTCAAATATTTACTTACTTCTTTTTTAAACTTTAGTTAGTTTCATACGGTACACAAACACCAGTCCTTTTGAGCGGAATATCCTGCGTCTGCGCTCATCAACTCCAACTCCTATCCTGCTTGGACTTTCTTGCTCTTTTATACGTTACCTGAGCTAGTCGTGCAAGGAACATGGACGCATGTTTTTAATAGTTGTGTCTCCACGTTCCTGAAACTTAAACTGTCAAATAATCCAAATGTCTGAATGTATTTGTAGAATCGTTAGTGAGTTCTGACCAAACATGGCTGCTAAAACTAATGGTTTAACCACCGTTATGGTCCATTATTAGCATCATTCTTCGCAACTCAAGTCCCCCAGGCTGTAATTGCCACAGGCGATACTAGAAAGTATGCGCTTCTTGTTAATTTGTGGTTTCTATCAAAGGGTTTCTAGCACACTCACATGACAACTTCATTGGAAGCAACCAACCACAGTTGGGGTGGGGGCCTTCTCGGCTCAGCAGGAAGCCACGTGTCTTCACTTCTTCACTGCCAGCCTTGGGAAATGTAGCTGTTACTGTTATCCCACAATTTTCCTTTTGAAATTCAAGAAAAGAAAATTTGAACCCCCCTCAGTGCTCTGATGACAGTTGACTATGACCCTTTCCCGCTCTCAGTGTTTACCGCAGATTTACTGATAACATGGATTAAGTCTGATATTTCCTGTCCTCAGGTTGCTAGAGTTTCCACCATTCTGCTATCTAACCAACATCTTCTGGTTTGATGTATCAAATGACTTCACAAGAATCCCTCTCATTTAGAGGAGATTTTGGGCAAAGCCGAGCCTAATCTGTTATGAAACACTTCCTGTTTCTGGGGGTTTTCGACAAATTAGCTTTGCCTCCTGAGAAAATGTTTCTACATGCAGAGAAGCCTCTTTGCTAAACTAAATATCGTGTCACAAGTGATCTGGCTCATAAATATTTATTTGAGAAAGTGCATCGCTCGCATTTTGATCCCTCTCTGGTAGAGGCCACTTTCTCTGTATCCTCTTACACTGTCTGCTTTACATTTCAGACTATGAGACTGAGGAAAAAGTGTTGATGGAAGAAGCATTCAGATCATTTACTGAAAGGAATAGATTGAGATGTTTGTTTTCTTGCCATGAATCAGTAATAATTAGTTATTTAGTCAGCTTTACTGCAAGTGTGCCCACCTAGGAATCATCTTAAAAAAAACATTACCTTGTTTGTGAAGATTCATGCTGCAATGGTGGTTGCTTAGTGATGATAAAGTGTGTGACACCCGTTACTAAAGCTAGATTACTTTACTGTGTGTGTGTGTGAAATGTTGTGGGGGTTTTTTGCAGTAAAGAACATTTCCCCTCCAGCTTCTGCTGCAGTCAGGTTGGTAAAAAAAAAAGAAAAAAGAGTGAAGCTAAATCCACTCTTGATCCCAAATGCTAAAAAGTCATATCTGGGCTCTCCTCCCGTCCGTCAACAGCTCCAGATCAGAAACCGAATCCAATTTGACTCCAGGTGTTTATTCCTCCAGAAGGCCTGTCTCTTCACCGACTCTCTCCTCCAGAGCTGACCGGCGGCCCTGCACGCCACCCAGCAAATGTCTAGCAGCAGAAATTACATACTACAAATTGTGTTTTGCGCTGGGGACAAATGACACATAACAGCTGCAGGAAGTGAATTCCTTCAGCTACTGACTCGAAATGTAATGTATATAATGCCTATGTAGTGTATCCGGACCCACGGCTCAATGTTGCCACAGGGCCCCCATGTCTTATACAACCGTAGCACTGGGACTTTGGCAGAACACAAAGGATGAATATGATATTCTGTTTGGCCCAGCAAACTTTTGATGGTTGCTGTGATTATCGCATCGGATAAAAGTACCCTCACCAAACTGAACAGAGTCGACTCAGAGACTGAAACACGGCAACACAATAAAAACATCTGACAGGATTGTGATCTGAGACCAACTCAGTGCCTGAATAAAAGGACATGAACCTTGGTTTATTTTGTTTGAAATACTTTGTACCTAGATATACGGAAAATAAGGTAAGCTTTGTCTAATGAACGTGCGCAGTTTGTTTTGAAAACAGGCTCAATAAAAGGACTGCTGCTTTAAAGGAGCACTCCACAGATTCTATACATGCTGTTCAGCTTACTCATCACGGGGAGGATTACTCAGCCTGTGAAAACAGTTGTATAATGTCTACTGGGGCTTCGAGAGGACATTCGTCAAGCTCGACAAAATAAACACAGTGATGTCATTGTGACGACATCAGCATTATCTCAGCCACAGCTTGAGACTGCAAGCCTGAGTTACGTCAAATAAAAGACGTTTTTGCATTACGGGAAATATAGGATCAGGCGTCAAGACTTCCCTGCTGCTTTGATTGTGGCCGTTCAATTGACACAAGCGGACAGTTCGGAATGTGAATGTTGCTGTGTCGGTTCCCCACTTTGAGGGAATGTTTGTACCAAATGTGTTTACTAGTTCTTGCTTTTTTAATTTAAAGACGTGTGAACATTAAAAGTATGTACAGTTTTAAATAAAAAACACAGCAAAAGTAGCAAATTGAAAATATGATAAATACAAATATAATAAATAATACACTCAAAATCATGTGTTATTAGTCCAAAAACTGAATTAGTCCTCAACTAACAACTATGGTCCATGGGCCATATTGTTTTTTTTAAAAAAGCCCAAAATGTTTTATTTGGGGTTCGTCCATCTCACCTTGTTGATGTGGAATTTCCATAATAATATGAACGGTGTAAAAACAAATAAAACATGTTTGTTGTGAGGTTTCCCTGTTTTCCTGCTTATAAAATGTCGAACATCCGGCCCATCCGTACTTAACCTCAGCCTCACAGCGAGGACAGTATACTGTAAACTGAGGACATAGAAGTAAACTGCTAAGAATTGAATGCCGAACGCTAGACTCCATTTTAACAATCATAGCCTATTTAAAGTTGTGTATTCACGAGGCGTTACACAACATCTTCAAGGGCAATTACTTGTGGAGCAAGATGCCATTTCGGGTTCCTGAACAGTGAGCCATCTAAATCCTAAAAATTGAGTTGTTGCTTTATTTAAACAGCGCTTTGTTAGCATTTTCTGTTCTCTGGTTTCCCTCAACAAGCTCTCCTGCAGAGGTTTTCAGCAAGTTTTTGGCAGCCAGGCACATTCATGTTATTTTATTAAAATACCACCCAAACACCATGTCAAGCTCAATACATGACCTCTCACTCATCCCCTGAGAGGGACACCGCCACGTACTGACTCTCCGTACAATAAGAGCCCCTTCAGTCCTCTGCAAGAGTTCCCATGTCTCCAATCCTCCAGCGGATGTTAATATATCACCAGTGAGTCTGCAGCCTGACCTTTGACTCTGGGAAGAGTCAGTGGTGAGTCAAGCCAGGAGGGGGGTCAGAGCAGAGACACACTACCAGCAGGTGAGGCCGATTTAAGAATTTCTCTCCCGCTATTGAGGGAACAAAAACACAGATTCATCCTATCACTGTTTTAAATCTGGAACGTGTTTTTCTTCGCACTTTGACAGTTTTTGAACATCTGACATCCTTTGATTTTCTCTGCAGCAGCTGAAGACTGAAGTGTCTCTGTTCTCCTGCAGCAAACAACAGCTTTGACAGCCACATTGTTCTCACTGCATCCTGACCGCTCCAGCCTTGAATTTCCAAACAGACCTTGCCATGATGGAGAGCGAACAGAAGGCTGGGAGTTTTCTTGCTCAGGGCCAAACTGCTGTCAGGAACGTGCTCCCCCCCAGCACGAGAGGTACGAGTGCTCGGCTGCTGTTGATCTGAAAACAATAAATGTAGCTTTTTCTTTGGAGCAGTATGGCAGATTAGTTTAATACTTTCAAGCCTAGAAGTTGCAATATAACCACAGCGAAAACAGTCATTTTTTTCTGATTAGGAAATATTTGTCTTTAGTTTGGCGACAATAAATGACACTTCATAGCAACTGGACACATGATTTTGAAACGATCTGTTCACTGTGTTTCTACACACTGATGGTACAGTACAGTACGGTGTGTCCTCTGCTCTGATCGGTGACGGCAAGTTTGTTAATATCTGATGGGAAGTGGAAGAGTTTTCAGGTAACAGCGTTTGTTTTGTTCTTTTTCCTTGTTCCTCCTTCATGCACCACCACTGGAGGATGTCCAGCTGGTCCAGCTGTTTCAGAGACGCTGTTGATGTCATTTGCTGAGTTACAGTATACATTACTGCCTGACTGGAAATTTGTTAACACTTGGAGAAGCTTTTCGTATCAACTGGATTAAGTGTTGTTTGTCCTAACAGTAGTTCATGATGTTGCTGCAAAACCACCTTAATCTCAGGTTTCAAACATTGGATTTGTCAAAAAAGCTGTTTACCTTTTGTCTACTCAATCTTTAAAACCGTTCCTCTAAAGTATCAGTAGTCGGTTTTACACATTTCTCCAACGTGTTAACCATTAGTGATGATGATTTTATAGGAATGTCATCCCCAGATGACAGTAGTAAACCTGCAGTAGTCATTCTTTGATAGTAAAATACTGGAGGAAGGATTGTAAAAGTCTATAAAGTATCCTGAAATCAGATGATGTGTTCTCCGCTTACATAAGCTGGTTTTTGAGTTCAGAGTAAGGTCATAGGTAAACTGGAAATAGATATATTTTGTTATCATATCATTTTTATTCATCGTTATGTAGTAAATGTCGATTGCACAATGTAATAGTTATCTGATAATGGGACCATTGGGGTTTAGATTGGTTCCCTGTAAACTCACTTTCACCATATGATTTAGTGTCCCACCAGGCCCAGTCTGGCTCGCAATCCAGAGATCAGCCCCACTGCAACAGCAGCGGAAACACTAGTACTGTCTGGAAACACTAGAGGGTGGAAAAGTTGTCCGTTTCCACTTTATGCAAATATGTCATGCTTTCAAAGAAAAGATAAAAATTAGTGTTTGACGCTGCTTTCAAATCTAAGATGTTATGTCTGGTGAGAATACAGACCCTCAGGGACCCCTGCCGGTGCAACCCTGTGAGAATTGTTTGCTGCTAACGAATACAGAACATGTGTTTTTCTGGCTTTTGTCAAACATCCGATGACAGGACTTGGTATGACACTTTTTAATGGTTATGTTCTGGCACTTACAGCACAAAAGTCAAACGTCTAAATTACTTTATAAACACGGAACAAAGACCAGGATTGTTTTCTAACCCTAACTACATGGAATGTCATGGAAGCCATTACATTTTTGCGAAACGTTTTTTGGCAAATTAGTAGGATAGAAATGTAATTTCTAGCTGGACTGGTGATGCAGAGCTGTTGTGGTCCACTGAAACAGAAGTATCTAAACATGCAGGGCTCTAGAAGTGAGGCCAACTCAGTCCTGGAGGACAACTGCTGTAGTTACCACAGAAATAGTTTACCAGATGTTAAAATGTCTCTCTGCGGATAGGTTCTGTCAGCACAATAGTGTCACAGCAGTGCAAAATGGCAACAAACTTTACTGATGTGTGCTAAAAATCAAAATGAACTTCGAATTTTGACGATTTTGAAGATGGGTTCCGGAAGAAGGGTAGTTGGAAGGAAAGGATCCATTGGCTCCCCCACATTACACCCGTGGACCCAAAGTTTAGGGTTTGATACTGTCATGAATCTAAGATGTTCTGGATGTGTTCTGAGCCGCGACTACTGAGTGCTCATGAAATGATGTTATAATGACAGCTTAGTGCTCATCAGCTGGAACGTCAGGTGTGCGGGTGCTGCAGCTGGTGCGATCCCATCACAGGATGGTCTCTCGTTGAAGTTGAAGAGCAGAATTTATATTCTTTTATCCCTCACACTATAATAAATGAGCGTAATGGGAAATGCGTTAATGTCCAAATGAAAATAACGCAAGGATTTTTTTTATTGGCTGTTGTCCATTTTACTGTCATTAAACTAGTAGCCTTTGTTGAGATATTCTTTGTTAATTTTAATGGTTATTTGGCACCAGCTCAGGTCATTGACAGACTATTGGTTTGTACTCAACTGTCAAACACGGCATAACAGTACAACACTGTGCTATTTGTGCTGAACATTAAACTAAACTGTGACTCAAGGCCAGTTAACTGTTACTCAGTGCAAATGAAGCTGTTTAAGAGGCGACCTTTGTTACAACAGCACATACTGACATCTTCATAGTCACTAAATTACTGTTTTTATTCCAGGAAACGAGATGAAACATTTACCATGTATCGGTCAATCACTCACTGAGCAATTTGCTTACGCACGCACACTCGCAGAACATACTTTAGAACACATAAACACCACATGCCTCAACGAATTACCCATTTACTAATACACATAAACAAATACACACAAAACACATGCAAAACACTACCAGCGACGTTACAGGAAAGACACGGAAGAGCAAACATATTAGAAAAACAAATACACACACTTTGATTAAATTACGACGTGCAAACATAATTACAGACTGAACAAAGTAACACAAATATACACAGAGACATTCATCATCATTCTCACACAGAGTTTGACCCTACATTTTCTCCTCTCGTCTTGTTTCCCAGGAGTACTCAGTGAGTTGCTTTCGCGGTTTCAAGGAGAAGGCGTTCGCTACAAAGCCAAGCTGATCGGGATGGACGTGGTTCCTGACGCTCAGGGAGACAAGATGTGCTGGGACTCTATGATGAAACTAAAGGTGATCTCTCCTCCACTCCACAGCCAAAATCAACTTACCCCCGTGCTCTCTTAATTAGAGCTGGTTGACTTTCTGTGAGTCACTTTATCTGCAGGGAAATTTAAAACAAACATCAGACACATCATATGATCTTCATATATGTGAGCTTAAAATGTGTCATCAGTGGTTGTTATGACATGGTGTGATTCAAGGGTCATTTTTGGAGGCCTTTCTTGAAAGAGAACTCTCTGGAGATTGATGTCATCCGTTAGCTCACACCCGTGGCAATAAAAATAGCAGTTACTTACTCATAGAGACTAAATTTGACTAATCAGCCCGCAACGATAAGTGAAGACAACTCACAAATACATGAATTCATTCTCCTTGGACGTTTCCATGCTTTAGTAGCATTACATTTGAAATGGCTGTTTAGAAATTGATCAACAGAAAAAAAAAAGCTTTTTAGTTAGTTTAAATTCAAAGGTATATAGGAATGACTTAAAATTAGTGAGTAGTTCGGTCCAGATCTAAATCCAATCAACAATTTCTGGTAGAATTTACTGTAAATAAGACAAAGACTCTACAACCATGCTAGCAGCCCTGTAAGGGTCCATGTACCGTACTTACTAAATACTACCATCGCAACATGAACATGCTCACAATTACAGTGTTAGCATGCTGATGTTATCACAATCTTAGATCTGTGTCAGCATGCTAACATTTGCTAATTAGCAAAAAACATTAAGGGTAACTTCACTAATCTTGCACATTTAGGTGTGTTTACAGTAGTATAAAGCCTTTTGTGAGGAAGAATATGTGGAATACAACAATATTTCTGGTTCAGCTGTATCAGTTTTGACCATTTGTTTTTTAGTGACATGGTGGATCACCAAAGTCAGTAGGTTCATCCTCTGGAGCAGTGTTTTTCAACCCTGTTCCTCGGGGGAACACTGTCTTCCTGCTCCAACACACCTGATTGAAATTATCGCAAATCATCAAGCTCTGCAGAAGCCTGATGAGGATGCATTCATTTGAATCACGTGTGTCGGAGCAGGAAACATCTAAAACATGCAGGGCAGTGTTCCCAAGGAGCAGGGTTGAAAAACACTGCTCTGGAGATCATACTGACTTGAAGGGGAAGAAATAAATATTTTGTTAGGTTTTTTTGTAATCAATTTGTAATCAATCAATTTTTTGTGATCAGAAAGCTGTTTTCACTTTGACATTTTTGTTTCTTTTTCTGTCAATCGGTGTTAAAGAAAAGCCACATTACATCTAGTTTGATTCAATTCTGTGAGACAATTAATCATGGAAGACTACATGAACTATGTATGAACTGTAAAAAAGGTTATTTGGATTGATAAAAGGTTGTGGGAAAACTGCCCCAGTGGAAAAGGGAATTCTGACATCCTGCTCACTCTTATGTCAGTGACTTCAGGCCCTCTAATCTCCCAGGACTTTCATGAGCAAGTGTGTATATATAGGCCTAGAAATGTGCAAAAGTGTTAAAAAACAACAACAAAGAAAACAACGTGATCCACAGAGGCTTAACATGGATGTTAGTGTTGTAGAAAAAAACGTACTCTTATTCATCACACTTTTTACATCCAACGTTAAATATGTTCACTACGAACGTTCTATTAGCCTAGCAACACGTTCCTCAGAAAGCTGCAGATTGGTTCAATATAGGCTCGCAGAAAAACTAAGTTCTACGATATTAAACAGCAACAATCACAAAACAGCAGCTTTAAAAAAGAGTACACAATTATCCAACAAGGTAATTTGTGGAGTAAGTAAAACTCACCTGGGTTGCGTCCGAAATTCCATACTATACACTACGTACTCAATATGTGCACTATCGTTCAACATACTTTTGAGTGAATAACAGTAGTATGCATCTTTTCCGACGCACTGCTTAGCGCGGAATTGACGCACTTCCTGAGAGCCTCTTGCCGGTTTGATTGGAGACGCGTAACCGTGGTAACCCGTGCCAACCTCATCTCTACCGTTAATCTGTAATAATACTCTTTTAATCTCTCTATAAAAGCAAGGAATCTCTGTCTGTCAGTCTGTCTGTCTGTCTGTGCCTCAAATATCTCTCCGAAAAAGGATCAGAATGACCTGAGAGTTTCAACATGGCTGCCGTTTGGTTCAGTGGTGTGCGACTTCGCATTTGTTTGGACTGCAATGATACCGTGAATAAATTATTTCATAAATGCTTTAAACACTCTGGAGCATAGTCTATCGGAGCCCCCACAGTGACATGCGCATTAGAGCCAGTCACTGCAGAGCTCAGGACTACGACACACATTAAGAAACAAGCGAATGTATACCTGCGGCAGCGCGAGCTGGACCGGGAGTTAGCCGCCGGTTCGGTCCCGTTCTGTTCTGTGCATCTAAACTGACTGTTGTGGATTAATGAGACTAAACGAGACCGGACCGTGTCTGTTCGGGTCTGAGGAGAGCGGATTTATACCTGCAGCGGCGCGAGCTGAACCGGGAGTTAGCCGGCGGTTCGGTCCCGTTCTGTTCTGTGCATCTAAACTGACTGTTGTGGATTAATGTGACCGGACCGGTCTGTTCGGGTCTGAGGAGATGCGGAGACGCGCGGACAACAAAGTGGAATCGTAATCTGTGGATGTTTGTGTGTAGCTAGCGGCTAGCTAGCTGACGGACCGGACGCACCGACCTGTCCAAAACCGGACTTGGGGTAAATAATGTCTGCCACGCTTTTTCGCGAACATTGCCGTCACGTTTGCTTTGTGTCTGGTGCAGAAGAAACGGTAAAAACGGGCTTTCGTCACGAAAGTGTTCAAGCAGCAAGTTTGGTTGTAGAGGAACAGGAAGTTGTGGGAGGGACGTCGGCGGATGAGTGACAGGCAACGTCAGTCGGAGTACAGACAGCGATATTGAAAATTGAGAGATTTGTGACATTTAGCGTGTTTGGAGAGTATAGTTAGTGTGTTATGTAGTGTTTGGTTAAGTGTGTAGTGGAGTCGGTTTTTTGTTTAATGAGTCAAAACAATGAGAAGGTCAATGTGGAGCGGGCAGTGCAGCTCTTCATTCAGCTGGAAGGAGCTCAGGCAGACCTGAGCATTGCCTGCATGTAAATGTAAATAGTTACACAGAACTTTGTAAATTTTTATAATGTATGCACTTATTCAGCAAACAACAATTTATATTTGCATTATAAGTAATAAAAAGTTTGTTAAACATATTTGTGGTTTTCACAGTAAAAAATAACTTTTTCTACTCGGATTTTATGTTTGTGATTTTAGGTCCATTGTGTTAATACAATATTTCAAAATGAAAAAATAACTGTACAGTCACACGTGAGGTTGTGCTGAAAATAATCACACCAAGTAAATAGTTTTAAGGTGAAATATAATTGCAAAATCAAAAATAGTCACAAACGGCCAATTATTCCCTGGAATATCGGATTTCACAATAAACCTAAATATCTCTGACTTTCCACCTTCAAACAGCCTCATTTGGCCATCCATGAAAATGTTTCTTAACCTCCCACTTTTCTATAGGAACACATATTTCCTACGGGCACTGCACTAGTACATCTAATAATAATAATCTAATAATACATCCTTGATATGCATCCAATAAGAAGCCACATAGCGTTAACATTAACACATAACATTTCTGGGGTTGTGACAGTAAAAAACATCCCCAAATCCAAGCAGGGTAGAACTGCTAACGTTAGCTTAAACTCTGATAGCATCCAGGCTTCCACAGTGATGAAATACTACATAGCGGATGTGCTAGCTGTGTAGTATTTTGATGACGGGGATATAACCCATCAAACTGATGAATGATTCGCAAACGCTATCCTTTGTATCACAACTACTGTAGTAGCAAGCCAGACGTACTGATAATTGCAGCTTGAGTTAGAACAGAAAAACACACAATTCCTTTAATTCTTTATGCTTTTGCTCTTGAGTTTTGAGCTTTTGAAATGCCAAAAAAGTCACCACTCTTTTAGGCTACACCTGGCAGAGAACTAGCTCACAGATAAAAAAAAAAAACTAGCCTCTTTGCTAATTCAGGGATATTTACATAAGGCCTAATGTTCATTTATATGCACTGTCCCTAACACCGCTTGATCATGACAGTTAAAGTGGAAACAATCCACTTTTCAGCATTCTTGTTAGCAATATGGCAACCGCTAGCTGAATGGCTAAAGCAAAGAAAACAAGAAACAACCGTAAGAATCCCCCCTTTGACCAAGAAACCCTGATCTCTATGAAAAAAGGCAGAGTGAACCACCTGATTATATTAATAAGTAAGCAGGTTTTGTTTCTTCCTGATCCAGGAATTCTTACATTCTTTTAAATCACTTCTTAAAACCCACTTTTATAGACTTGCCTTTATGTGATGTGGTCCTTGTATGTTTATTTTTACTCCTTCGAGTTCTGTTCTACTTATTTTATTTATTTATTTTTATTACATTTCTTTTATTTCACCTACTTTATCAATTTTGTATCATTACCTGTTATCTCAAGCCTTTTAATGCAATCTATTTTATCGTCCTTTATAATTGTACCTTGTATTCTTGCTTTGTCTGTCAAAGCACTTTGTAAACCTTGTTTTTAAAAGTGCTATAAAAATAGCGTTTATTATTATTATTATATTATAGGAGGAAACGATGGCAGTTCTAGTTGTTCCACCGTTAGGCTATTTAAATCATGGTTGCTAAGCTATCACACAGACAATGTGGAGGGGAGGGCTTGAACAAACATGATGCAACAAAAGATTTTCCAAATGTAGAGGCTTTACTATGAATCATAATCAATATAAACATGAGTTTCACTCTTGGACATGTCTGCTCTGTCTCTTGCACGTTGTTAACTCCTCCTGACTGACTGCGCTCCCGTTTTATTTATTTCTGTGTCAGGGCATTGAGGTAGCAGGAAGGAGACAGGGAAAACACAAGCAGAGAGTTTGGCTCAAAGTTTTCTCCAGCGGCCTGAAAATCCTGGATGAACGGACCGGGGTGAGTTTCACAGACTCCCAGATCGCTCTCTCCTCAGTCTGCTGTTCACCTGCAGCAGTAGCGCCCTCCTCAGTTTGATTGTTAGTCTTGAAATAGTGCCTACTTTTTGTGTTTAACCAGACCAATCATTTTGGTTCTCTAGTTGACAAAAAGCTTGGATTAGGACTGGAACCACCGTTTGTCCTACTTTCAGGATTCCTCCGGGAGGTGAAGGAGAATATTTGTAGGAACTGACATGGATCACTGCAATGACGCTGTTTCACAGTTCCTGTCCCTCTTGTTTAACAGGACACAATGAGAAGTACAGTGAGCCAGTTTAGTCCATCAAAGATATGTTTTACTCAAATCCACCTCAGGTTCGAAGTGAAAATCTCTACTGTCCTACTTCCACTAGTAGTGTGTTAAACACTGATGTTTAAAAAAAAATGTGTTGAATGAAATGAGGAAGTTGTGTTTCCCGTGTGAAATTAATACTCCACCTTATGTGGAAGTCGTCGTTTGGAAATGATTTAATTTTGGTTCCACATCTGCTCCGCATCTGGGCCTATTTCTGGTTGTTGCGGCACCAAGTAGCACGAACACACATCTATCTATCATCCTGCCATTTTCAGCAAACTCCTCCAAGCACAGTCCAGTTATCTTTTGTCATCAGATTAAAGGGTGATGAAGCAAGATCCAGATGAGCTCCAGCACAACAGCCAGACAAAGAGTTTGAGTTGTTACTGTGTTTTTATTGCAGATTGGTTGCATTGTGTAACATTACCAACAAACTGAAATCCTCTTTATTATCTGTTCTTCAGGCTGTACTTTATGACCATAACCGGAGCAGAATCAGCTCTCTACAGAAAGATGAATCTGACCCCAGAGCTCTGTCCTACGTCTACCAACACGAAGACACCTACATCCTGTTCTACATCCGGACAGCCACCCTGGTAACTACACAGAGTGCTACACGGGAAACATGCAGATTGTTTTAAGAACAACGAAGGGTGTCATTCATAAATATTAGCCATGGTTATACTTTAAACAATGAAAACACCAGTTAATATCTGGTGTTGCGTGGCATTCAGTTAAGTTGAGTTAAGATAAGTTAAGCAAGGTTAAGCGTTGTTTAGTTAAGCTAAGTAAAATTAAGCGAAGATAAGAGAAGATAAGTTAAGCTAAATTAAATCCAGCTAACTAAAGTTAAGTCAAGCTAAGCTAATTAATTAATGAATTAATGAACTAATGAATTAAATGTTACTTGCTGAATGGAGTTGTTGGAGGAAAAACCATCCAGTCACTCTATTGTGACATCAGACTTATCTGTACACTGCATCATGTCTGGTCCACCGTGTGATGCTTTAATGTGTCCATCAGGCGGATCCAGTCCTGGCTGACATCGAGACGGTTTGTCGGGGTGTGGAGAACGAGACACCGCAGGAGCATCCACAGGCACCGACACAAGTCAGAGAAAATCTTAACTTTGTTTGTCTATCAGAGGGGTTTCATGTAGGTGTGTTTTTTTTAAAAGTTTTAAGTTTTTCACTGGTGTTGTTTGTTTGTTTCAGACCAGTCCTCCGCTGCTTCCAAATGACATTTCAGCCCCTCCAGCGGAGGTAAATGAAGAGTAACAACACTTGAGACTCCTGATCTTTTTCTAAAGTTTATCGTTGAACATCTCTTTTTTCCCCAAAAAATGGTGAAGGTCACATGTACAAACAAACGTCTTCAGTTTTGAATGTGCTGTTATTTTTTTAGGGACCAGTTTTAGAGAATATCTTTAGTCCCCCAGACTCTTCGTCAGGACCTTCACACCAGGTAAAATGAACAAAACCATAACACCTGAATGTTTTAATCCACACTGTCTCACAGCACCATGAGGGATGATTTGTCCTTCATATCCAGTTCTGCCACCGTACTGTTGGTTGATGAATGTTTGATTGAGAAATACTGTTTTATTAAACACAGACTATAGTGTTTTCTTTTTCTCTGCCTACAGGCTTCTTCCACTAATGAGTTGATGGAAATCTTCTCCCCCCAGATGGAAGCACCAATGGTGCCCAGCCAGAGTCCAGGTCCCAGTCAGCCAGGTCAGTGAACCAGTGACTGTGTAAAATATGAATCTCGGTTTATGGTCTCAATCTCTAGTTTCAGATCTTCTTTCATTCAGAGTGATGTTTGCTTTGAAAAATAGAAGACAGAGCAGGGTACCCTTAGGTACATGGCTTCCTTGTGATTGGTATTTGAGTTCTCAGTCGGATCCGATTAGCTTCACCTTTTTATCCCATGTGGTCACTTTTGGCTCCAAAACACTTTTGCTGTGATGCTAGACTCAAGGCTTTAAAATGGTAGTCCACGAACCAAAGGAAGACGGCACAGTGTGCTTACACTTGGTTGCAACATGAGACCGACATGATATGTTTTGCGAGTCTCTCACAGTCTCTGAGTCTCTTTTGCTCGAGTTCCCAAAGACTTAAACCATTCAACTCTAACATGTCATTTGTAGAAGTAGTTTGTTGAGTCTTCTTTAAAAATTCTCAAAATTCATAGCCTATAAACTATATTGTTTTCTTTACATATTAAAGAGTCCCATCTTTTTACTTACAGAAATGCTTATGATCGTCATTAGAGTTATTTTGTTTTAGTAAATGTCACCAAATATTTTGGAACTGGCACAGGTTTTTATGACCATTTCAGATGCGATTTCCAGTCTATTTTCTGTTAATATGCATTAAATTGTGATCAACTGGAATTCCTTTACAGCACATATTCTGAAACCAACACTATCTAAATACGATATATACATAGAGAATATGATATAATATATATAGGATTTTCCCTGAAATAAACTCATATAAAAAGTAAAAAGTAAAGTATAAAGTAAAGTAGTATCTGCAGAGTTCCTGCCGTCTGCCTGTATTTTCTTATTATTTTTGCTGTGTTTCTGGAAGTAAGCGGTTCTTAATTTAAAATAGTTGATTGTTGAGTCTCATTCCCAACCCTAAGTGACGGTGTTTGATGACCAGGGGATGGTATGTTTACTAACAGCAAATGACAAATCCTGCATAGTATACCTTTAATTTTAGAGACAACCGTTTGTGGTCTTTTGTTTGTAGGCTTAACAGGCATGGACACAAAATGACAGGACATGAAGGCACAGAATATGATAGCAGTAGCGCTCTTTTCACATTATGGGTTTGCTATCATGCAAATATCACAGCAGGTTGTTCTGTCATAAAACTACCCGACCGACAGAGAAACAATGATCACTTTCCTCTTCTTGATTTCAAGACGACTCACTGTTGGCGTCGCTGTCTAACCGAATCAAAGCTTTAACACGTCTGCATTGTGTGACCACGCTTCACACTGTGGTGTTCAAACTGTGGTTGAACGAGACAGTTGGATAATATTTCAGTGTGCAGCAGATTTAAACAAACTGCTTTATCTCACTATAAACAAGACGAGAGAGCAGCGATCTGGAGCCTCCCTGATCCTCTTAAACCAATAACCTTTGCCCTGGAGGTGCCCGAGAGATGCACACAGCATTTTCCCATGTTCCCATATTTGATATATGTATTCCCATGGCACGGCTGAAGAAGAGCCAAGTTTCAGTTGCGCTTTAATATGAGAGGAATGTGCAGTGCTTACTGTGTATAAACGATTGAAACCAGTTATCTCAGATTTTTTTTGCCTCTCTCGTCACATGCTCCGTTCCCACACTGAAGGACTCAGTCAGGTCGTCTCAACCTTCAGCTCTTACTCTGTTAAAACCGCCATGTATGGAACGACAGCCATGAAAATACGCACATGTTTGTTGATGCTCGCCTTCAGAGTGTGTGAGTAGGCGGTAGTGTGATGTTCATACAGTCCAGTAAAGGGTGAAAGGGTGATGTGATTCATTTCTATAATACCAGAGGCAGAGGATTTTTTTTTTTTTTTCTAGGTGAAAAGCATGATTAAACAATATACTTGACACTAGATTTACAGGTCATCCTTTTTCGTATTTTAGTTCCTCGTCCATACATTACACACCAATAAACACATTTTATTTTTATTTTTTAAATAATAATGATAAGAAGAAGATGACTTTAAAGGAGAAGACAGTGATAACCAGATAGTAGAAAGTGGAAAGGGAAGATCAAAATAA
>CAEMYA010000463.1:1523716-1537041 GCA_903131615.1 Diplodus sargus | reverse complement strand
GGAACCGTTAGCGGAGGAAACACACCCACCTCACCCACTGCTGTCAACGAGTGTGTCGACCCGTTAGACTCCCTCTGGACTGGTCTTGTTGCCTCTGGAGCAACAGTACCAGTGCAGCCAGCGCCCCCCACCTTAAACGAGAATCTGATCTGACGAGTTGAAAAATTGTGTGGTTTGGATTATAGAGGACATTTCTTTTATAGATTTCATATGAAAGGATAAGTTCAGCTAAATGTGTAAATAGACTTATTATCTACTCACCCCTATTATGATAGAAAGTTGGGAGTCTTCTCCTTCTCATATTTCTTCATATTTTTCATGAACTTATCCTTTAACAGCACTAAATTTTCTGGATTTTGATTCACGTGGGAAGTTGTGGATTAACATCAGAGCTGCTGCCAGCGCTAGCACTGTTTTAGCTAATTTCCTGTCTGTTTTGCAATTAGCACTCCCCTCCCTCGTCCTTATGTCGCCACACTTTAACGATTCCTTTCTTCTTCTTTTTTTTGTTGAGGGAACTGTCTTTGTCTTTTCCTTTTTCCTCAAGCGTTTGGTAGCATAAGTTGTCAATTGGAGCTTACACTTTTCCGCCATTGCCGGTAAACAGGAGAACCCTGCTCTAATCCCCCGAGCATTAGTGAGTTCTCTCTGAGTGGATGACGTGGGCAGGGTTACCGGAAAACATCAGCAAAGAGAGGAGAGACATGAGTTGCTGACCAAACACTCTATAGCAGTGACGACTGTTGGAATATAGTGACATGATGCAGGACTTTGCTTTCATCTCTAAATTAATGCCGGAGCGTTGAATGTATTTTTAGAGGCACTTGAACGACAGCAGCAGTGAGCCTGGCCGAAGCTCTCGCAACACGTGGTATTTCTGTAACCGCCACCACAAACAGTAAAAAGATACATGAGAGAATGAAGAAACAGCTGCTTATTGAAAACCACACAAATGTAATTTCAAATGTTATTTTGTCTATATTTCCTTTATTTGTAATCAAATATTTGTGTTATTAAAAAAATAAGAAGAATATTAGCTGATTATTGCTGTCACTGTAAACTGGAAAATACGGTGGCGTGATCCAAAACAAAACAGATTCACTGTTGTTTACATGAAATAATTACAGTTGCAATCCTGAAATAATATCAATAAAGATGTCAGCATTTGAAACTAATCATATATGATTTAGTATGTTCTGTTTTTTGAGTTTCACCTAATACTTGAAATGACTTTTTCTCTCTTTATTTGGTTTGTGCTTCTTTGATATCAAATGACCTCCACTTTTTCATTTTAAAAATAATAAAAGAAAAACAAAACTCATATTGTGTCCTTCTGTTTTTCTTCTTTCTGCTTTTCTTAACCTGATAACACTTCTTCGGAACGCTTCTCTGGAAATGTCGTCACGTTGCCCCAGATGCATGTGCAGTGTGCATTATCAAGTACAAAACAAAAAAACTTGACCTTTCAAGAAGAAATGAAACAAAGTGGCTGGCAGCGCGTTACTGTGTCTCTACTGTTGATCCCAGGTTGGGTCGCTGTCAGTCACCTCATTGCCCACGCTGAATTACTGAGCATTTCCTCATTTGCAGTAAGTGTGCTGTCATGTCGCTTCCTCTACAGTAGCATCAGCCTGGATACTGACTCGCTGCTGGACATGGAGCACTTTATCCATCATTAAAACATCACTAAAGGCAAATATGGTAAGAAACAGTCTGTTTTATTTACATATTTAAATCCAGAGCTCACACTTTTCTTCATGTGTTTAGCTCAGTTTGATTTCTTCTTGACCATCAAGGTGTCTATGAATAACCTGCCTGTTGTAGACAGGCCATCAAGAGGTTTTATTATTTTAATGTGGCTAAAACCTCAGCTTCCTTCTGTTGTGTAACTACATACTCTCCTTTTTAAAAACTTTTAACCTCCACCTGATGTTATGAAACAGCAGGTCCCCCGTGTTTAGATTTAGTTAAGTACTGATGTGTTGAGCTGCAGTCGTTCCCTACGGTTTTTACACATTCTCTCGAGTAGAGGGGGAAGTTTAGAATCTAAAAATAAATGTTCCTGCCGTTGATGATGAAAGAGAGCTTTATTACACACAGCTAGCTCTGGTTAATGATTCACAGGATAATCACCAATGCTGTAATTTTACATTTCTATATTCCTTATGCTATCTCACACATATATACATTGTATTTGAATTATTTCACACTTTCTTTAATATGGAAAAGGGGTAATGATGCTTGAAATTTAGTCGTAAATGTTGAGGGTCCTCCAGGTTTTCTCCAAGCAAGTGAGCACAAAGGCTTTTAATCATCTTGACCGCAAAACTCAACTGAAACAAGGCTTTAATTATTGTTATTCCAGGAGCTTAATTACAATAAAATGCAACGACAGAATTTGATAAATTGATTAGCCACATCGAATGTCTGTTTTCTGTAGCCGTGACTGGCTGTGACAGATGAGCGTTACCTGAATGCGTTCAAACTTTATTTGCATAGCACCTTTCATGCAGGCTCGTTCAAAATGCTTAACACATGACTAACTGATGAGACAGTACAAGGGTTTCAAAGAAGGCGTCCATAGGGTTCATTAGTATCCCCGAAAATGATGAAAGTTATTATCTTTTCACACACCCGAGAAATTGTAAAGAAAAGACCATGTTTAAGTCATATTTAGTCATTGTCTCTTGCACCTGCAGATGGTGGCGAAACCTTCTAACATCTGCTGTAATGTGTCAGTGCCAAAGAAGGCTACACACGCACATATAGAAGCGCACGCGCACACACACACAACCACACACACACTGTGTCTTTTCTCTGCTGCAGCTGCTTGGTGACTGAAAGTGGAGTCCCTGTCTGCGCGTGTGTTTTGTGGTCTAGAGAAAAGTTTTGTCTGTTTCCTTTGTTCTTTGTAATGAGACAGACGGCCGCGAGCAGAGCTTGCAGCTCATTGGTGCAGCCCCGTCTTCATGGTGACGGCTGCAGGATGCTGGCTGTGTTATAGAGGTGTGTGGTCGTGAGCGCTTCCTGCTCTTCTTCGCAGCCTCTGTCACAAGGTGCTCAAGCAAGAGACGGTGGGATTGTTTTATTTCCGCCATGTTTTTTTTGTTGAGAACAAGACGAGTTCATTCATAACAGAAATTAGCTTTATTTCCACCACCTTTCTGTTTTCTGACCCCGCCTATTAAAGTCAACCAATGATATCATATTTTATTTCTGTCCATGGAGGACTGTGGCTCTACTTAAACTCCTCTGAGCACTCCCCGCCTTTTTAGTCTGGTGCACTGTGCAGACGAGATGACAGCATCCAAACCCAAAATAGAGATGCATAACAGATGGCACGGACTCGATGTCGACACTACTAAATCAAATAAAATAAGAGTATATTTCTACATTATTCTATTTCATTTTCCTTTTGTGCTGCTACTTCTTGTTACTGTTTGCACACTGTTTGTTCCCTTGTGCTGATGTGCCAAATTGAATTCCTTCTACAGAGGATCACTAAAGGCACATCTTATCTATCTTAAATCCTCTCTCTGTTTAGACTTTAAAAACACCCCGGAATTAATAAATGTCCAGTCCCTTTATTATGTAGCCTACGTGTCTTAGAGTGGTGTTTTCTTTAAACTCTATGTTTATTATCATAGTCCTAAACAGGCCAGACACGACCCCCACATCCTGGAGAAAAAAAAATGAAACAATAACTATAAATTGCTGTTAACTCAACTATGTATTTTTGATAATTACATGATGCTGGTACAATATGTGTGCCGGAATCTGAGAGAGTCTGCCACTGGTGGCTCACCGCCTATTTCGTTGGTTCTGTTAATGTAAGCTTTCCAGTTAAATATCTAAATCTGAATGAGTAAAGACACATTCAGGCCATATATCCATCCATCTGTCTTCTTTCAGGTAGCTAAAAATACATCTTGTTGTAGATACCGTTTAGCAGTACAATGCTCTGCTTCTCCACACGGGGTGAGTGTATGGTCATTTACTACAGGTGATACACTGACTAGGGATAAGTACCTCATACAAACCCTACATCAAAACACCTGTGCATTGTGGCAAAAACAAATTGCTCTGTGACCCTAAATGACCAAAATGCAAAAAGATGCAACAAAGATAGCACGCGCATGGCATAGAAAGCGAAACCCGCTAGAGGCGTAAGCACCCTCTAAAAATCTGTCATGAAGACTCATCAAAGTCAGGAACCCCCTTAGCTTAGTAAAGTCAAGTGACACACTTTTGCTCGGTATGATGGATGGGTGTCGGCATTGGCACTGACCTTATTAGGCACATGTTTTTGTCACTAGGACATAGGTTTCAGTTGATTCTGTTGCTGTGTGCTGCAGGTTTAAGTGCCAAAGCAATGTGTGACCTCATGTTACTGCACATAAAAACTGCAGATTTCAACTGCAGTGAGGTGTCCAGATTTTAAATTTGGGCAAAAGGAGAAGAAGAATAAGGCTGTTTGTGCCGATACATGTGGCTTGTTGTTTCACATGTATTATCTAAGTTATTAAGAATTTCTCCATGAAATAAACATCCGATTAAAGTCCTTCAAGACAGAGGAGTGTCTTTGTTTTTACCTACTCTATGATTAAACTGGAAAAAAGTGTTTTGCAGAAATAGGATTTAAATGTATCAGTACTGATAATCTCTGTATAATGATCACAATCCCTGAGAAGTTTGATTGCTGCCCTCACAATCTCACTGTTCAGGTTGTCATCTGCTGCAGAGTTGGAGGAGACTTCATAAGTACCAGGAAACTGTGTTGTTGCACGGTGCATTCTCACTGCATAAAGATAGCGTAGAGGTTTTGACGCCCTGTGTGTGTGTGTGTGCTTGCGTGGGGACCATGCCTTGCTGTGTTGCTAACTTCCTGCTTTAGCACCAGAGCTGCCGCAGTTGAGTTTGTGCTCCCGTGTTGTTGTCAGGGGGAAAGCATTGATGTCAAGGCTCTGAGGGCCAGGTTCAACAACAAGGCCAGCACCTCAGACACCAGCAGCCGAGACAGCGGCTCCCCGAAATCTCCACGACCTGGGTTTGGGAGGGCGATCCTGCCTGTGACGGACCACGATCTGGCGAATCAGAGACTGTCTCCCATAGCTCCTGCATCTGCGATGGCCGGCCCAGGCATGATGAGGTTCCCGAGGGCAGAGCCAATGGCAGCCCCCATCCCCTCCAGGCCTGCTGCCTTCCCCCGACTGCCTCCGAATCCTGGAGTCAGACCGTCTATCCAGCCAGCAGACGCCACCAAGGTGAAGCAGACAGGGGAGATGCTACAGAACATAATGATGAGGCACCAGATACCTCCAGGCATCAAACCGGCCTTTGCTCCAGCTCCAGCTAAGGCCCATGCACCGGCTCACTCCCCCACCCCTCCACCGCTCCGTCAGCAGCCTCGACAGAGGAGCACAGGGGAAGTGATCCCACTGAGGAAGCATCTGCCCCCTGAAGGACCCCTGCCTTTGAAACCCAAACGACCTCCCAATGTCAACCTGGAGCCCTATAAGAAGTTCAGGCGAGGACCTGCACTCCCTGCCCCAAGAAAGCAAGACGGTGAGTCTCTCTGGATTAATCACTCAGACATGTGTAATAATGTCGGATATAACTTATAAATAAAGCCAAGTCTAGACATTCCCAGACCTCTGTTTATAACTCTTTTGGTTTAATGTTATTAAAAGGCCATTTTTTTCTCCTTTCCAGGTAAGAAGCAGACAGTCAAAGTTCATTCTGTTTTTAAAAAAATTAACCTGCAAAATAATGACAGTGGCTGCCGCTATAATATGAAATATTAAAATATGAAAGGCCAAACTTGTACATTGTCTGCCCTGTTAACTTTTTGCTTTTTCACAGAGGACGTCTTTACATGTCAGAGAGGAAAAAGACATCCATTTATATCATATAGCTGCAACTATATCAAAAACCCAAAGCGAACAAACACTTTTTTTTACAATTCTTTGATCGTAATTTTCAACAGTTGGAAATTGAAACGTTCGATGGAAAGTTAAGACCATTAAATTAATACATTTTCACACCTAAATGTTGATGGCAGAAAGCAAATGGCAAAAAAGACTCATTACACATTAGAATCTGATTTTTTTTAAACAAATCTTTAAATAAATGTTGTTGTTTTTTAAACAAGTCATTAACCACAGTGTGTCTCAGCAGCCATTGTTGGCAGTAAAGTTTAGAAAAATAATAACAGTATTTTTGGCCTTTTGTTGACTGCAGAGGTGTGACACCTGAGATTTTGCCTTCAGTGTTTTTACATGAAGACGCTCTTTCTCTCTCCAGTTCTCCCAGCAGGTTCTCCAGGCTCAGCCGGCAGAAAAATGTCTTTACCTGCAGTAAGCAGTCCTCCAAAACCGCCTCAACGACCCAACAAACCCAGCAGCCTGCAGCGCCAAGTCGCCTCCTTGTGAGTGTTTAGTATCGCACGAGGGTTTTAGATGTTCTGATTGATAATGAATAAAAAATGTAATTTGAAAAAAAAATTATAGTTGCTGAATACTGAACCACTCTGTTGTGTTTGTTTGTTTATTGCAGGGACATTGATGATGACCAGGACACCTACGACGACATTGCCAGCTTTGATAAGAATGGTAATAGTTACAGCTTGTTTATTGGTGCACCACTGAAGCTCCTTTATGTTCCTCTGACACATTTTAAGTATTTCCTCATGTCCTTGCATCGTAATGTTTATTATTATTTTATCAAATATTTATGTGCCACCTTTAAAATGGAAATTATACCTTCATGTCTTCAAATTGTGTGACTTCACAGAGTCCTGGAGTGACAACAGTTCACAGTGTATGGACGGGGTAAGGACAGAAAAACTCTATCTGAAATTGAACTCACTATAACGAGAGAATAACACTCATTTTAATCATTCGAACCCAGGGGGCTCCTCTTGTGGGAGATTATTGGTGAAACTTTAAGTGGACTGATATAATATTCATAACGTTCTTTCGTCAGCTATTATCAGGTTTTCTTTTAATGATTGGCATTTCCCTGTAATCTGAAAATTCCCCTCTTAAAAATGTTTTTTGCTTTAAAAGTGGCGTGCTAGTAAAAGTTTTTTTTTTCTGGTAGGATGATGAAGACGTGTATGAGTCTATTGATGAGTGAGTATACGTTTACCTCTATCATTTTAATACTGTGTCTCGATATGTTAAGGGCTCTACTGGCTAAAAGTAGAAAGTGGCTGCAGCTGCATGAACCTGAAGCAAATGTGTTTCTATTTTATCTGTTACTGCTACTGTTATTTTTGCCCCTACTGCAGCTACTAGAGCTATTGCCACTACAGCTGCTGCTGTTACTGAAAATATATGATCTATGCACAAAATCATCCTTAACTGAAACTAATGCAACTTTCACAACATTGCGTGCAATGGTTAATATTTCTTTATAGTTACAAGTTGTACATATTTCCTGTTAACGCAGGATATAGTGACAAAACAAGGGGCGGACTGTTAAAATGTGGGCAGGTTGGATCAAACGGAAAAAGTGAAAGGTGGATGTTTGCAGCATATTGCAGTTGGTAAAACAGTTAACTGTGAAGTGCTTGTGCTGCCAATGTAAAATAAGTTGAGTTTTATCTAAACATGAATACAGTATAAACTATTTTCCAGCGAGTTAAATAATTGAGTATGAATGTATGCAATTCACATGTGAAAATGTTGATGTCGTCATATGTGAAAAAAATTCAGTCACTTCTGAAAATGTCCAGTTCAAGTATGACGTGATTTTATTCACAACATTTAACATGTTCATGTAAACGTATGAACAAATGTGGACATTTTCAGTCATATTTGAAATGTGTCAAACTTGAACAGCACTCAGTACAGTGCATATATCCGCCGTGGCCCAACTGTCTCCTTAAATTTTAAAGCCTAATCCAACATCAAATAAAACATAATCAAATCAGCAAGATCCACATTTAAATTTGGAATCTTAGAATTGCACTTATTCAGATACCAGCCACCTTAATATGCCAACATTTTCCATCAAAACCCATGTATTATTCCCATCATTCCCTGGAAAACACCCAATCTTGCAATGGTTAAAAAAGTGACAAAAAAATCCATGATCCATCCCTTTATGTGGATCTGCACGCAAAGTTAGAGGGGTCTGTTCTGGGCAGAGATCCATCCTCCATCCAACTTTTTTTTAAAACCATTCAACTGTTTTTCTGGAAACCAACCAACCAACAGACACAGGCGGAAACATTTATTTATTTATTTATTTATTTATTTATTTATGTTGTTTATTTCGGGCATGTCAATTCATCATCATCACATTTCATCATTGTTCAAATAATACAACATAACCTCCTTGATAGAGGTAACAATTCCTAGTGACATTCTCACTTTTGCTCATATTTGTATCTTGAGATAACTAACTAATAGGTCCAATGTGGTTATACATTATAACCTGTACACATTAGAATGTTATAGTATGTTATAATACTAACATTTGCATTTAGCTTATAGCACATGGCAGATGGTGAATTCTTAAGAGGCTGATTTGAAGAACTGACTAGTAGTTTCTCATTTTGACTGTGCTTCTATAGAGACCAGGTGGAGGCGAACAGGAAAACTGCTGAGAAGAGAAACAAAAAAGAAGCAAAGAAGCGACAGGAGCAGGAGAAGAAAGAGCAGATGGAGCGTCGGAAGAAAGAAAATGAGTTGAAGAAGAACTTTCAGGTAAGGAGCCATGATTTGCTGTCTGGGAAAATGCCCCCCCTTACAAAACAGGAAGGCTATTTGCAGATTGGATGTTTTTTTTCATCCACCCCCATCTAAATCTCATTAATTTGTGTTCAGTGTTCATTTTCCCAACTTTATTTCTGTCCTTCTGTAGTTGCAAGGGGAGGTGGAGGTTCTCCATACAGCCAGAGTCCGGCATGACTGGCATGGAGGAGGAAAACTGGACCTTAGCGTACGACAGGGAGAGAGTGTGGAGATCCTCAGAGTGAAGAACAACCCAGGAGGAAAATGGTTGGCTCGCTCTCTGAACGGAAACTGTGAGTATCACTATACATTTCTTAAAGCATGAACAACAAAAAAAACAGTTCCACTCTGGACTTCTCTTTTATGCCATTGAGTTAGACCAGAGTTTAGCATGAATCACAAGTTCTCAGCAAATCTACTTCTCTACAAAACACTGCAGAGACGTGGTTGATATGAAGGATACACAACTCAGAGTTATTGATAAAAAAAATATTCTGTTTTCAAATGTGTAAATTAATATATTAAAAGGAGAGAGGCTGGCAGTCCTCTGTAGCCCACTTTTCACAGTTTGAGTGGTAGGCTTAGAGTAATCATCATACTTCACACTTGCATATTTGGATGTATATTCTCAACATGCATTTTGAAATTAGAACATAAAGCTGAAAAACTGCATGTTTTTTTACACTTGGCATAGTTGGCATAATTATGTGGGACTTTTTTCCCAAATATTCCTTGACATTGCAAGTATTGTGCTCTGGCAAGCAACATGTGTATGTGAGGTCCTATTTGAGTTTGTATCCTTGCATTGAAGACATTATTCTGGTTGTTGCTTCCTCTAACTTTATTATGTGGTATACAAAAATATCATCAATCACTCTCTATGCAGATGATACTCGGCTCTATCTTTGAAATCAAAAAAATCCTGGAGGCCTTGTTTCTTTTAATGCATTCTTATCGCATACTTTCATAACAGTACACTTAGTAAAATAAGCACACAATTGTAGGGGACAAGATGTCCCAATATTAGAAAAAACTAGACAGGCTGAGGACAATAAAGAATGCCTTAAAGTGAAGCAGAGTAACATTTTCTCCAGTGAGAAAATGAGGCTTTGCCAATGATTGAGACACTTTTGAAGTTTGTTGGATGTCACTTTAGTATATAATTATGTTGGTTTTTCCAGTGTTTCACGTGACAATAATGTACATGCACTGTATATATGAATACTTATTGTACGCTATTTTTGCCTAGCATCCTTACTTCGCTAATGGACAAAACTTTAACAACAAAAAAGACTCCCAATTAGTTGTTTCCGATGGAATCAATCATGTTCATTTGTATTATATCAATCAGTAGCAGAGAACAACATGCACAAAATGTATTAAAATCACATGATAAACACACAACATTATGTTCATGTCATAAGTTCAAACAGGGATACATGGTTCTACTGAATCAAAATCCCAAATTTGCCAAAAACAAATACTGACATAACACAATAGAGTAAAAGTCCATTATCTTGATGTTTGTGTCCTTTGCAGACGGCTACATCAGTAACACGTGTGTGGATGTTGACTATGAGGCAGTGAAGCGCAAAGTGCTCGAGTCCAGAAAAACAGACACATCAACGCTGCCACCGCCACCTCCAGACCCCCCACTGATGTTAAATGTGGAGTCTTATAACAGAGACAGGTACAGTTAGATTGTGTTAGTTCTGCTGTATTACATTTTATTTTTGTGATACTGTGAGGAAAATGTCTTAACACTCTTCAACCAACTTTTTCCCAAAGGTTTATATACATTTATATATAATCAGCGATAAGCTACTGACGTAATTGTTTTGTTGCATGGCTTTTTCATTTTCACCCATATCTGTTCCAATTAACATATTGTGTTTCCTCTAATTTGCAGCATGCTTGAAGATGATGGTAAGTGACAACACACCACGCACAATCGTTACTGGCAGATTAACAATGGGGAAAACTCACATTATTCAACAGAAACAAAACCAGCATAGCTATATGTGTTACATAAAGACCAGACTGATCTGTGAAAACAATTGTTTCTTTCTTTCTCTTTCTGTTAAAGCATCACATGATTTAATAGAATAGGGATTCACAGTAGAGATTCATGAGCATATACCAATAATAATCATTGGTGAAAAAATTTAGTTAAAGTCTTCACTTAATTATTGTTTAATTCTAGACATATGTCAGGATATATTTGGATATTATAGAAATTATAGGTTATGAAATAAGATTCCTTGCTAGCTCATACTGTGGGTCTTGTTAGCTGTACTTAATGTTTTACTGTAGTGTGTTTTGTCTTCAGACAGCTATGATGACGTTCAACCACTACCGGAGGATTTCCCCCCACCACCGCCTGAAATCAGGTACCTGTTTGTCTGGTTCACTGAAGGTCAACAGGAAATGAGAGCTGGATATATTGAAAACTCAGTACAGATAGACAATCAGCATATTGTAAAGCTTTACTGATGTAGATCAGATAAGTGATGAGACCAGGTGAAGGAATGTTTAAACCTGCCTATGAATTAGATTTATCTATCTGTGGGAGTAAATCTGAGAACATTTATTCAATTCAATTCAGTTCAATTCAGGCATTTGTGAGCTTCTTAATCAACTGTTTAAACCATTCTATTTTTGCAGCATAGATCCCAAAGTGGTGAAGGAGCTAAAAAAGAAATTTAAGGTAAAGCATTTTCAGATTACACCAGATTATTTGGTTTTATGACAAATAAAGTGTGTCATCAGCATCGCAGTGAAAGGAAATGTTTATACACTATGCTTGTTATTATGTACCTGAATTATTTGTCCAAGGGACAAAGAAAAAGAAAAAAAAAAAACAATGGTGATGAGAAGCATAATTTCCACTTGATGTACTGTATATAACAAACATGTCACGGTGACAGAAAATGCGAAAAACTGATCACTCAAACTGTCTTTTCCCAGTACGAGGGGCCTCTCAGGGTGCTGCACACCATGATGGTGGATCCTAATTGTGTCTTAAAGAAGCCAGATAAGAATTATCTCCAGGTGACGCAGGGAGATGTCCTGGACATCATCGAGCTCACCAACAGCAAGAAAGCTCTGTGTCGCAACCAGCTTGGAAAATGTATGTCAACAACTCACATACCTCTTTGTTGTGTGCTATTTTTCTCAGCAGCACATGATACATGCGCAGAGTGTGCAGATAGTTGGTGTATTTTACTTATTCAGTGCAACATAAAGATGTATTTTGTCTCCCCTCTCACAGATGGATACGTGTCCAGATCTCTTCTTCTCCCAATGTAAGTGGATTTTCATCAGTTTAATATAAATATGTGCCACTATTAGAGTTACTGTTATTAAGTATTTTAAAGACTCCAAACAAATTGGAATGAACTTCTTTTCCATAAATAAATTGTATTGTTATGGCACCAGCTCATCTTAAACTTTGATTGTTCAATAGAGATCTTTGTTGTTGTGTTTGAACATATAGATTAGTCCTTCATATTAGCCAATGTACACACATTTGTTATACAGTATATTACAATGCAAGAGGACGATCCGTCATATACAAATTGTACTAGATGCACCTTGTTTCATAAATTCAAACATTCTATGCACATCTTTCCAGCGACTGCTTAAAGGGATGTTCTGGTGTAAATTTAATCCATGGTCTAACACACCTTGACACAGAGTAAGACTGCTGGCTTATGTAGTTTTAGCAACCTCAGAAAACACCGCATGATAACATTACACTGCAGTCTACGCCTCCAACGAAGAAACCGCCATCAAAAAGCCACTCATAGCCACAAATAATGCACAGAACAGCACCAAACTTCAGCAACAGTACAAATAGGGTACAAACATCTGCTAGCTTTGCCAGATTTCTATTGAAAAGAGAACACAGCTCACCTCTCCCCTGCAGCTTCCTCTTGTTGGGAAGCCCAGACGAGTCGATTACTGAGTGCAGTAGAGTTCCGCAGCTCAAGGATGAAAATGTGTGATTATTACTCCATTGAAATGCAATCAAAGTTCATATGTGTCTTGCCTACCAGTTCATAACAGTTATTATCGGGACCCTATTTGTACTGTTGCTGAAGTTTGGTGCTGTTCTGAGCATTATTTGTGGCTATGAGTGGCTTTTTGATGGCGGTTTCTTGGTTGGAGGCATTGTTATCACTGCGAAAAGTCAGAAAACTTGACCTCTCACTGGGTGTCACGGTGTGTTAGACCATGGATTAAATTTACACCGGAATATCCCTTTAAATATATAGCATTATGTCTTTACCCACAATTACATTAAACGATGTTGAAAAACTAAATTTAAATTTAATTTGAACTCCAAGGTCTTTATTTTACGCAGAAATGTCAACAGAAATCATTCTTCCTTTGCAGGGAAGGAGACATATACGACGATGTTGACTATCCAGGTGGTGAGTTATCTTTGCAGCTTCATGTTCTTTAATAAATGCAAATGCAAACTGGGCTATACTCACTTCCAATGTGGTCTGAATTATTGACTTTTTTCTTTTTTCTTTCAGACATCTATGACAACGACTCGTCACACAATGATCATTGAAA
>CAEMYA010000463.1:1467963-1523684 GCA_903131615.1 Diplodus sargus | reverse complement strand
TGCTGCACAGCACGGTATCCTATCACAATTGAGATGCAACAGTAAAGAACTGTATGGCTCACAAACAAACAAACTATCATAGAAAATGAAACAAACTATCTCACTTAAAACTAAACAACACATGTCCCACCAATACTGTAAATGCCCTGTGCTGAGAATAACAAACTGTCAACATTGCATCGTTCGTCAAACTGCTTGTATAGAAAATGAATACACTATTACTGTGTTTTTTCTTTGTTTTTGTTTTTGTTTTTTTGCTTGACTTCTGAGATAATGTATAATAATGAATAAAGTTTTTTTCTGTTAATTGTGTTCCAGTTTGAGTTCTTCTCTTTTCTTTTTTAATACATAAGGAAAATGCTTCACCTCTGGAAGTGTTATGTTTCAATAAGTGGAGAAAGAATAATGACCTTCTTGTAGATCACAGAGCCTTACGGAGCTGGGGAACGTAGGGCCTCTTGGCACCCAAAAAAAAGGTATTATAAAAGTAACAATAAATCTGGTCATATTGACAGCTGCAGCTATGTGAGAGGGTAGTTTGTCAGTTTGGTGAGCAAGCTAATATCCAGGACCAGCTCCACAAGGTTTAAATGAAGGGTTTTGATGACTGTTCAACGAGACGGCGTCAGTAACGCAACTGTTGGCTTTGTGTTGTATTGTTCTATTGTTTTTACATATTCACAGGATAGAGAAGTTATCTCTCTCTCTCCATTTACTACTGTACCATACAAAGTTTTATTGAATGAAGGTTCTATGGGGCAAACCGGGAGGGGCCGTGACTTCTGCTCTCTGTAGGACCCTGGCACAGCATGTTGGACACTAGGAACAAAGAAATGACTCCCGCAAAGATACCAAAGGCAAGATTAAGACCATCTTTAGGTGAGGCAAAAATGAATTATTAGGGCTACCAAGGAACCTGGTTTCATTCCGTCAAACTTGTAAACATGAACAGTAAAGTGTGCAGCAGATGGCTCAATAAGTACTTTGAATGCTGGATTTGCAGCCCCAGACAGATAGCGGCTAGCCTGGCCAGCAGCACGTTGGTCACAGAGAGACTGAATTCTGCTCGTCCACAAAACAACCGTCACAAACCAGCTGCAGTAAAAACAAGTACGTGCAGATAATGCACTCCAAAAAGCTGCATTTGGAAAGAGGATAAAAGATGCCTGTAAACATTTGTCTGTTAGTTAAGTTAGCAACCTATATGAAACTTTGCCAAGAGTGGTTTCTAACCACAACAGAGGTCAAACAATTGACCACAAATTGACCTTAAAATGGAAGGTGAAGAAGATATCAAGCTTACTGTAATTTAGAGACACTCCTGGCCCTTTTGTGTTTAGAAGAAAACATCTAGAGCAAGGAGTGGTTATCAAGAAGACAGCAAAGGGGAGTTTCATTTTAGTCTGAGCTGGTAAGTGAAGACAGTGCTTGTTTTGTAATCTTCTCTTGAGTTGCACCAGATCAGTAAGACAGGAAGTTGACAAAGTTAACGCCAGGAAAGCGAGTGATGGTCCCAACAGGCCAGTACATATTGGGCTAGCCTGTTTATTCGTGTTAAATAGTACGTACACCAGCTCCATATCTCCATGCAGTCTGCGGTATGCACCATCTTCAAGTTCTTACAGAGTTCAGACACCTTTGGCTCATCCGGTCCAGAGCAGCACATGGTTGTGGTTTGGATCATATTCATCATCTCCATTGTGACCCTTAAATGCACCCTAACCCTAACCAGAACACAGCAGCCAGCTTGAATAAATTATGTTTGAGAAAAATATATGAGACTAGTTGCCTACGTAATAAGGTATGGGTATAGAAAAGAAAATTCCAAATCTGATTTGGCACGAAAGGAAGTAAGAAAGTCAGAAACACAGGAATAAAATCAATCTAAATGTAATTATTAAAGTATAATGTCTTTTATATGTAGCAGGTCCAATACCTTGACCTATTGACTGGTTTTCACAACCCAAAGAAAGAATCTCCATAAAGATAAACATGTCCTGTATTGTAGAAAATCAGCACGCATTACTTCTATCATACTGTTGCACTGCACTGAAACACATCTGCCAGTATTGTTTGAGTTAGAAATGATTCTCAGTTGTACAACCTGAGGAGGGCAGCAGTGTAGTGCGCAAGAAGAAGAAGAAGAACAAGCAGAAGAAGAACAACAAGCAGAAGCAGAAGAAGACTGGTCGAATCGACGATCTTCTACTCATGTCTGTGTTTGTTACTTCCTGTTTCAAAGTCCAGCTGAGCGTCTGGTGGAGCAGCACCACTAACAGTGAGTGAGTGGAGATGTTTATGCTGAGCTTCACAGGTCGGTGCTTCTCAGTCGTCCGTCGTTGTGAGAGTGTTCGGGCCGCAAACAGACATGCAGCAGTCTGTGGAGGCTCTGGTGAAGGTGCTGGAGTCCTACAGAGGAAGAGATAAAGTTGTGAGTACTCGTCGTGTGGTTAACAACAAATCCTCCAGTGTTAACCACGAATGATGCCAGATAAGTTGTTCCTGGACTCAACATATAAGACACATGTGCAGCAAAACTATGGTATTCTCAGGGTTCTTTTCTTTATTCAGGCATGCACAAAGAGTCTTTTATGATATCCTATATAATAATGATCACGGTCCTCTTTAACAAACCAGTTGTTCTTTGGGGATAATTATTCCAAGCAAAAATGTCCAACATTGTCTGTTTTCATGGTTGTGATTGTGAGGAATCGCTCCTTTTGTTCTTGTCCTGGTAAAGTGAACATGTTCAGGTTTGGGGAAATCATTCAATATTCTCTCACGATTTATGATCCAAGCAGTTATCTGAGAAAATGATCAGCAGACTAATCAGTGATGATAATGAAAAGTCGAAGTTGTCAGGGAGCGTTTTCAGGACGTGGCAGCTCAAGCCGTTCTTTTTAATAGTCAATAAACAAAAATATCAACTTGCCCGGAGTACTTACAGGGAATCAGGGAAGGAGTCTTACCTCTTTTTCCTCCTTCCTGCTTGTGTTTTCAGATCAGGACGGTGTGCTATGGCTCTCAGCTGGTTGGAGGAGTTCTCTCCAGGAAGGCAGAGACGGACGTTTCCTCGCAGCAGCTTGGGAAACGTCTGCTGCTGTTTTCTGCTCAGCTCAGCCAGTGCCGCACGGTGCTGAGGCTGTTTGATGATCTGTCCATGCTGGCTTACTCCCACAGCTATGGGACGGGAACCGGGGTGAGCCACACAGCGACACTCCCTCCTCAAGTCCTTTCATTCTTCGTGGACAGACGGATTGGCTTGGAACAAGACACAAGAGTTCTTTGTCCGTGCTGTTTGGGAACATGGGAGATGTAGAATATGGAAAGTGCAATATGGACAAAAAACTGTGCTGTGATGTTTACTGTGTTCTGTGCAGCACTAATGTATGCTGCGTGTTTTTTTTTCGAAGGAGGAGGACGCATGCGTGCGCTGGATATCGGTGCTGACCAACGTGGCCGACCAGCTGTACTACCCCTGCGAGCACATCGCGTGGGCTGCGGACGCCGAGCTCATCAAGGCGAAGTCTGATAAGTGGTGGCTGTTCAGCACGGTGCTGTGGGGATCATCGCTGCTGCTGGGAATCCTCAGGTCCGAGATCATCTGTCCACTTACATCAAATCAGCTAAATGGATAAACATAATGGAGGGCAGAAATGACACTTATATGATTCAGATGTGTAGAGAATTCATTCGCAAGTACTAAATCGCATTAATGAGGGGATGAGACTGGATATTTCTATATTTTTCCTCAAAGCAACAAGAGGTTGAGCATCCTAACAGGTATTTCCTGTGCAGGCAAATCCGGGTGTTTCGTATTCCTCTGTGCCACAGAGCGTCATTGTTGGTAAAGAAGTGCGTAAAATACACAATGAGACAAAGTGTTGCACTGGGTGACAAGTTCCTTCATTACAGTGAACGTGGACTTTTAAGTTTATTGTTAGTAAATCTGAAATACACAGCCATTCATTCTGCTGTCAATACTCTCTAGAACACCAGATGTGGCAGAAAAACGTCCCCAAGAAACGGACAAAAAAGACAAAAAGCGTTTGCCGAAAACTACCATGCCCAGCTAAAACACAGGAAATTACTATTTTTTATTTGTAACCTTTTTAAAGATTTCCTTCTGTGAAAACTAGTAAATCAGAACTATTCAAAGATGGACTAACACATTGTTTTTTGTGTGTGTTTTCTTTTTCTATTACTATTAAGCTTTATTTTACTTGAAGTACCATTGAGGGTGTATCCTCAGTTACAATTGTGTCTGGATGTAGAACACAACAGTTAACCACAAAAACATAAATGTACTATAGCTAAAACTTAAAAATACAGAAAAAACATTTTATTGAGAAAATAAAGGGAAGGAGGGAAATACAAACAGAAGTATAAAGTAGAATAAAATAAACAAATGAATTGAAACTGTTTTCATCTGGCTTAGTTATGTTAAGAATAAGATTAAATAATGTCAGTCTTACCCCTTTAAGTCAATGAAATATGTATTACTAACCTCAAATCAGTCAAAATACATCAACATTGGACTTATATTACCCTGTATCTTTTTTTTTTTTCCAGATGTGTGTTAAAACATTAGCAGTATAACTTTGTAAGATTGAACCCAAATCTAGTCACTTGCTTGACTTGCTGGAGCAAATAGCCACAAAACACCGTTTGTCTGAAATATCATGGGAATCTTTTGCTCTGTAGATCACTCCGCGTCCTGCTGCTCCTGAAGAAGAAGCTGATGAGAAATGAGAGGGACGGAGGTGGAACCAGGTGACGTATCTACAGTTTTACCTGCAGTGAATGTAAAGGGGAAGTCTCGCACTGTGATGCAAAAGTACATCTGCGTGTTTTTTACTCCTGCAGTCGCTCTCAGCTCCGCGGACAGATGCAAGGGGAGGTCCTCTCCATCCTCAGCAGCATGGCTGACCTCAGTAACGCCATTCACTGGATGCCGCCAGGCTTCCTGTGGGCGGGACGATTCCCCAACTGGCTTGTGGGGCTGATGGGCACCATCTCGTCTCTGATTGGTTTGATCCAGATGAGCGCAGGCGACAGCGTACAGACAGGCAGTGCATAGTCTTCACCTCACAGTGGGGAACAGATCAGATGGATGATGTTTATTGGTGGAAATCGCTGATGTCATCAAACCTCAGTCAGGCTCTGAGTAGAGATTAATTTCAGTTGCAGTTGATTCCTAAAATGAATGTTTGGAAAATGTGAGAGGGGGGAGAGTTAGTTAACTGCTGCAGAATTACAATCACAAACGTTGAATTTATTTTTAATGTCTTGTTACAGGAAGATTTAAGTACTTACATGTTATGTTAGTACAGTGAAGAGGATTGTAGAAAGCAGGATTCCGATCCGACATGACTATTAAGGCCTAATATCGTCATGCTCGGTTGGAGGCAGCTCCTGGGTTGGCACATGATACCTGTGACTTTTTCCTCTTTAAGACCATTTTATGCCTAAGGAGTCAAGTATATCTTTACACTGTGCATACTTCTATGTCAGCATGCAAAGTGGTCTGTGACTTCATCTTGTCCCTGACAGGACAAGTGCTGATTGTTAAAACAACCACCAGGTTTAACAGGTTGATGTGCAGAGAAGAAGCAACGAGACACCGAGGTCAATGTACATTTAGTTAATAATGGCCGTGTTAAGAAATCAAACCTGTGTGGTGATTTTAAGAGATACACAATGACAAGAATGAATTAATGTGAAAAGACCGTCAAACTGCTGCCTTAGATTCACACTCCGTTTGCCTAATTTTTAATCTGTTGTGTTTTTCATGACAGTGATTAACAGTGTTTTTTTTATTAGGTCCGAGCCTTTCAATGATTTTTAGGAGTGGACTACACGGAGCAGTCAAGAAACAAATTGATTTCTGTCAGATAACTGGAACTCACTGGTTTCACTCAGGTGTTGTGGCTGCACTAACTGGCGAAATTATCTGCGGAAATCTGATCTTGCATTAAAAGAATCACTAGAAAACAAACAAACTAGACAACACTGATAACGTTTTATACAGAAACAGTCTGTGTTACTGGTCAAAAGCTGCTTGATATGTAGATTGAATTGTATGTAAAGTTATTGCAAATTATGTAAACTAATGAACTTTTTAAATAAATTTAAATCTGTCATCACTTGGATCATGTTATTGACGTTTGATTAAGCAGGTCTGGAGGGTTCAGTTTGACGTGTGCAACCGGTGCCTTCAAGTGCTGACGGACAGATCGGAATTGATGAGAAAAGCATATTGAGCTCATAGAATAAACCTCAGTTCATATACTTATTTTCATTCTGTAAGAGTAGGGTTTAGCACATGTTATCTTCCTTGACTTTGATTATGAATCAAGCAGTAGAATAGCTAAGTTAGGTCAAGTATCAGTTGTGTAAAGTCAAAATAGAAAAACTGTTACTAGAAAACATTTTCAGTTAAATAGAGGTGAGCTTGTAACTAGGTATTGGGAAATGTGTAATCAATAGATTGTGTGGTTAAGTCACGGGTGTAGTTCTGCAGAACAGGAAGTGGAAACCAAGAGACTGAAGGCGAGAGGTGAATGTACAGCAGCACTTGAACGCAGCACAAGTCCAGAGTCAGCGAATAATTAAACGCTGTCCAGTCGGCAACAGCAACAATGGCAGGAATATTCTGTCTTACACTGTGACTCCTTTTTTTTTTTACACTCAAATCATGTGAACTTAACACATCCGACTGTGCTGCGGTTGTTAGTATGACGAATAAAACAACGCTTAAGTTTTGGAAAAGGCTCAAATCCAAAACCACGTCAACTTCTCTGTCGTGGCACCATCAGGAGTCTCTGTGTGGGCACAAAGAAGCTGACAAAGACCTCAAACATCAGGTGAGAGCTGCTCCTTAGGCTGCCTAACACACAGTGACGACAGAGAAATGACACATCGAGTAAAGTGAGCTTTTCTTTGGATGCCGCGGTTTGGAACTGGCTAACTAGTTAGCATGGAGCTACTTTAGTTAGCCAAACTGGGCTTATTTGACTCACAGTGTTAAAACTGAAACGTTACTCAGGATTTGGGTTTCTTCTTACAGATTACAGACACCGTTAGTTTCCCAGTCTCCTGCCCCACATTGTCTAGCCCCGCTGTGTTTTGTCTTTAGAGGGGCTATGAGCAATTTCCAAATTCCATCAACGCAAGTTCCCAGTTTTACTCTCATTTTCTGAGCATGTAGAAGTCACACATCCAACCTTTTCTGAATGACTGCTGGTGACTCTTTAAATGCGTATTGTTGTTACATCTATAACATTATCACAAGAAGTGTAGTTATCTGTATAATGTATATTTATACTTAGTATGCGACCGGTTTTCTTCTCTGAAATACACATTACTGCGACATAGCAGGTATGTTGGTGATCCTGGCCGACGTATAGGAACAAAAACACTTTTTTTTTTAATCGAATGTTGTGATCCCATGTGGTTCAATTATTTGCCGAATTTCCCAGCAGGCATGTCTGATTTGTCGAATTATTCTTAAATGTTGTTTCAAGAGACTCTTACGTTTACCAGTTCAGGATACTTTGAAAAAACGCAGACTTTTGAATGAAGTCTGGTATCTGTTACTTTGGGGGAACGGAATTCCCGAGGTGCACTGTTCCCCAGGCAATCGATTTCTATGACTTATTCATGTATCTGTAATGGTAACTGACTGACAGTCCTGTGGGGTCGTTTTGACTGTTACACATTGTCCATGCACTTTGAGCTTTTGCTGCCTTTTCTATCTCGATTGTGATGAGGCAATAGAGACAAGGGGCTGTTTGATTACTACACAGATAATGCTAGTTCACTAAAGCTCAAGGGAGTCTACTGACACTATGCGAGACACTGTTTTGTTTTAATGGCAGTGCATCAATTTAGTCTTTTATGAATTCGACTGCTGCACTGTAATCTCACTTTTTCCTATGACAGGCTTTTGTTCAGAATGGACTTAGATGTCTGCCCTGCTGATCCATCAGCATCACCTTCCTCAGACTTCTTTTGTCCTGCCAGCCTACCTGTTGGTGGAGCCTCTGAGGTTGAGGTCACCGGACAGACTGCGGCAGCTCTGCCGGGTTCGGAGGCGGAGGATCTGGACTCCTACAATCCGATCGAGCCTCCTCCGCTAGACTGGAGGTCCGACTCCTCTAGTGAGGCGGGCACGGCAGACGACCTGGATGACCCCGGGTTCCCTCCCTCTGTTGAAAATCTGGACAAGGCCGGTCCAGGTGAGCCAGTATTACTACCTTTGAACATGAGTGACACCGTGGCCTCACAGCAGGAGCTTGTGGGAAATATTGTAGAGCCGGTCGAAGATAATGGGGAGGAATTGGAAGCAGCCGTTGGAGCTGTAGAGGAAGAGGAAGGGGATTTGGAGGGTGTTGGGGAATACCAGGAAGAGGGAACGTCATGTGAGGAGAGTAGAGTAACTGAACAGGAGGTTGAGGTTGCTAACAGGAGGTCAGGCGATGAAGACCACAGCCGTATCCACAGCCTCCTAAACCAGCTGCAGCTGATGGGGGAAGAGCCTCGCCTGACACCACCTCACCCTGTCCAGCATCAGTACTCCAGCCGGTCTGAGCTGGATGCGTGCGCTCCCTCCCTTATAACAGATGACAGCACCGAAACGACCGGACTGCTGTTCTCTGAGAGCCACCAGAGAGACCTGCTGGGGCTGCTGCAGTTCACAGAGATCAGTGCCACACACCACCCCACCTCCCTGTCCCACAGAGGAGAGGTGGATGCTGTGGTGTCGGTTTCGTACAGCCAGGAGGACGCACAGAGATTCTGGGGGCACCATGGGAACGGTCAGCAGCGGCGGCACAAGGAGGACTCCCTGTCCTCCCTGCCGGACGAGGAGTATCCTGAGCCAGTGTGGATGAAGCTGGGCGAGGAGCCTCCGGAAGAAGAAGAGGCAGCTGCAGAGAGCGAGCAGGTAAACTCCAAACTTGTCAATTTATTACGTTTATTCTCTACAGAAGACACTTTTACTAATATAATCTACATATATTTCAAACGATTTAGAGTTGAAAAGATTTAAGGGAAGTATTAAAACTCTCCCAAAATGGGATTTTAAACAATGTAAATTAATTGCATATATATCACTGAGATTTTGACGTTTGACCAATGATAGCCTTTATTTCCGACTGTTGCTATGACAGCTATAACAGTTATTTTCCCTTGATTCATCTTTGAGTAGCCTCTTTTGTTTAACTGATTAATTAGTGTACAAAGTGTCAAAATGAATGAGTTACACTAACCATCACAAGTTACCAGACCCCAATGTATCCGATCAGTATGATGAGCAGCTAAAATAAACAAAACAATGCAGTAAAACTGAGAAAAGAAAGATATCTTGAGTTTTTTTTTTTATTATTGAACCCTTTATTTATTCAGGAAAGGTCAATTGAGAACAAGCGCTCTTTTCCACTGACGCCCTGATTACAAACACATGAATAAACATATACGGTATGATCATAATTGACAATTGCATTCAGACTGCAGAACATTGAACAATAGGCATTTGAAACTAAAGAAATAAGGTTGGTGTTTGTAATGCTGTAACAAGCAAATGTTTGTCCTTTTCAACTCGCAAACTCAATAAAGGAATCGCACAAATCTTTTTAAATTCTCTTGATCCACTTATCAGTCATTGACGTTTTTGTGTTCTTTATGTCCTCGATGCAGTTTAGTATCGACAGTTCATTAATTCCTCTTTTTGCTGTCATTGCAGAGTGCTGATCATCCTTCGTATAAAGACGGTGAGTCACTTCCCACACTTCTTTCATCATAAAGAAATGTTTTATCCGTGCCAAAAGTCACAAAGAAATGATGCCAAGTCATTGTGTTCATGTAAATGTGTTTCATTCTTCAGTGCCTGGTCCGTGTGACCCTGAAGACCTGCTGGATGGAGTGATATTTGGTGCTAAGTACCTGGGCTCCACTCAGCTCAAATCAGAGAAGAACCCGTCAACAAGCGCCCGCATGGCCCAGGCTCAGGAGGCTGTGGACCGCATTAAGGTAAACTCACACAACAAATTAGTTTTTTGGGCATTTTTTGTACTGAAAATACTTCAGCTTTGAAATCCAAATTTTCCTGTTATGTGTAGATTAGCTTATTGGGTTGTTGTTGTCATCAGAATAGGTCAACACATCTGATATCAGTGAATCTCTGTGTCTCTCAGGCTCCGGAGGGAGAGTCTCAGCCAATGACAGAGGTGGATCTGTTCATCTCCACCCAGCGAATCAAAGTGCTCAACGCTGACACGCAGGTCTTTACTACGTATTTTTTCATTTCCTTTCCCTTCATTCAGGGTTTTTTTTTTTTAATTTGGGAACACTTCGATGTCTGACATGACAGTCCATCCTTTGTTATTCTGATTAACCTTGCATTCACATGCTCCTCACATGGTCCCATTTCAGTGTCTTCATGAGCGTTCAAGTCGTTATGTGGGAAAAGAACATTCATTGTCAAAGAATTTAAACGTGTTTTATGGCTGTTTGAAGCTTTAAAATGCAAAGTCATTTTGCCCAAACTTGATGCTGCACAATTACATTCCCCTCACTAAGATATTGTCTGACCTGACTTGTTATCAGGGTTGATACTAATGAAGTATTTTTCTAACTAATCTAGATCATTTTATGTGGACAGAAGCTAACACTTAACATATAATAACATATTACAAATTACATGCGAGCAAAAAATTGGTATGCACGATGAATTCTAGCACATTTTTGGCAGATTCTCCTCCTTGTCGTTCCCACTTGGAGCGGTTGTTCCTGTGAATTTTCCTAGTCAGTAACCAACCAGGTCCAATTATTCTGAATGCCTGAATAGTTAGATTTAGGTTTCATGTTTGGTTGTATAAACTTACATTAGTAAGCACTTATTAAGCAGCATTGCACTTGCTAAATTTCACCCTCAAACTGAAGCCTCGCTGCAAGAATACTTAAAATAGGACTGTGTAGTGATTTGATATTAGAGCTCTGCAGTAACGATGCAGTTATCGACAGTAGAGTCTATTTTTCCCTCGTTGTGGTTGAATTGTCGGGAGAGTCAAACTGGGTCATCGGTCATCTACTGCCAGCTCCCACTGCACATGGCTCATTGCGCCTCACTGCACCAAATTTATGGACATAAAACATTTTGACTTTTCACTTTTTTGAGTTTTTACAAAAATAATAATCTCGACAATTTGAGCCACATTATTTAATAGTATGTACTAATGTATATACTAGTTTGAAATTGACTTTTTCATTTAAAACTTGTATTTAAAGGGAAGGTAGCCTGCATCATAATCGGTACTGTATCAAATGTTTTGAACAGAAATCTTTTCTCTTCCTGTTTGCTGCATTAAAAGTCATGTTAGCTTCTCAGATCTAATAGATTTAATGACATATAAAGGCTACTCAACAGCAACATTTCTAATACGAGAAATCCCAAAACTTTTTAATCAACAGAGCTCATTAAGGCATGTTTTTTGCAGCTTTTTGCCCTTTTCTTCATATTAAAGTGTCTTTGAATACCTCAGTGAGGGATAGTGAAGCAGGCAATAACAACTGATGAAAAGAGAATAGAATAAAGGTGTGGCAGCCTTATTTAAAGTAGATTAATTTGCTGTGTCTCGAAACTAACTCACGAAACCAGACCTTCCTGTCTTCTCTCTGTTTCTGATATTATTATGACCCTAATGTCTCATCTCCACACAGGAGGCCATGATGGATCACGCCCTGCAGATGATCTCTTACATTGCAGACATCGGTGACATTGTGGTCCTGATGGCACGGAGGAAGCGTAAAGGCCAGGACAGTGACTCAGTCTCTAGCTCTCCTTTTCCTTCCTCCTCCGGGCCTCAGAAGAAGTGCCTAATGATCTGCCACGTCTTCTCCTCTGAAGATGTGAGTTATTCAATCGAAGGGTCTTGAAACCAGTGTGACATTTTATTTAATGTGTTTGACTCATTAGCTCTCATAGTGTGGAGACCAGCAGCTGTGGGACAGTTCCTAAAAAAAGTGTTTGCTGCTCAGCTTTTACGCTCTTGGTAGTGGCCACAACTTCATTGTGTCAGTTCACCTCTAGTCTTAAGCAAAGCCCACAAATGGGCTCACAATTCAGGACATTATTTAAGCGTCTTTTGATCCCCCCCCAACATCGCATCTCAGATCAAATGTGCTCTTTTTTCGGCCGGACAACACTTTCAGCTCCAGCTTGGCCTGGTTTCCTTCCCCCAGACAGCCACCGAGTTCTTCTGAATGTAAAAATGGTCTGGCTGTCGTCCCAGTTTCACCCTGTTGGCAAGACTGAATAGGAGGAGGAAGAGTTTCTTTTTAGAAACTAATTAGCTGTGGGATACTGAAGGCCATGAGGCCACTGCGTTTACTGCTAGGTTTTCCCAACTTAAGTCTGCTTATATGAAAAGCTTTACAGTGGGTGGAAGCAACAGAGCGGGTGAATTTCACAAATAGCTGATGAAAATTAGAAAAAGTAGGGAACTTTTTCAGACATGCTCCATTTTTTGTTGTTTTAGTTTGGGGTGTGGTGTTTTAGGGTGTGACATGTTTCAAATGTACCGTTCATTTGCGTTCATTTGTTTATATGAAAATGGAAGGTAGAAAAGCGCAGGAGGAATATTCATTACCTAAACGTTGCCTAAACAATAACATGTAAAACCTCCCTGGAGACATGATAACAGTGTTGAAACCCGAGTCCGTTTCCTTTCCTCCACCCTGTCTCTCCATCCAGGCTCAGACCATAGCCCAGGCTATCGGTCAGGCGTTTGGAGTAGCCTACCAGCAGTTTCTTCAGGCCAACGGCATCAAGGCTGGTGATCTGAAGCCTGGAGAGTACAGCGAATACCTGGAGAGTCAGGAGCTCTACAACGGAGACCTGGCCCACTTCTCCGACTCTCAGAACATCCGAGATGTAAGCAGTGTCCATTAACAGATGTCATACAATTTGATGATTTTACAAGGCACATGTGAGAGGACTCATACGAGGTGTAGTGGTTAAATGCATTGAAATCTAACTTTATTTATTTAAGACTTCTGGTATTTTCAAACGTGGGCTATATGTTTAAATATTCTCTTGTGCAAATATAGATCAGTAAATCGTCTCCGCTGGCACCAGTGAGACAGGCTGATTGTCCAAGTCCCCGAGGGCAACTTTGACTGTAAAATGAGGCCACTGAAAGTTCTTCATTTCTTTCACTGAGAATCTCAGATTGTTATTCAAAGTGTCTGACAACATTATGGAAAATATTCCCGCTAATGTTGTCACAATACTGCAATTTAAAACTTCGATCAATACTGTAAAATAACAGAGAAAAACTGACACAACATTTAGAGCATGCAATTTTTATGGTATTGTAAATATAACAATGTTTGTGTTAATTTAGTGCTGGAGGAGGCGGGGCTTTGAGGGCACTGCAGCGGTTCATGTGTCAACTCGCTTTTAGAGAGGAGAGTGAGAAGCACAACTGGTACAGGTGTATCTATTCCACGGAAAACGAGTATTGGAACCATTTCAAATTATTTGAATTAATATGTATCAACATTTCAATAATTCTGAAAACATCAATGTTATACAGCTGTGTTATTCATTCGTGGCCATCGTGGATTTGGTGAGAGCTGCATCGTTGTTGTTTTTTCTGGTTAAACAAAAAGGATTTTACTCTAACAAAAAGGTCTTTCTCTGTAGGACAGGGTTTTTCATCCTGGTCCTGGGGGCTTCCTGTCCTGCATATTAAAGATGCTCCCTGCTCCAACACACCTGGTTCAAATGAATGGGTCGTTATCAAGCTTAGGCGGACAGTGATGACGAGCTGATCATTTCAATCAGGTGTGCTGGAGCAGGAGGCGTTAGATTGCATGAGATGACCAGATCACCATTTTGTTGGAGAGTAAAATCCTTTTTGTTTAACTAGAAAAAAACAATCTAGGTCTTTCGAAATACACCAGACTCTATTTACAAAACAGGGACTTTATCATCTTTGATACACACTTTATCAACAAACTCTTGTTTGGTCTAAATAAACTCTTATTTTACTGCATTAGATGTAAAAAAAAAAATTCTGGCTCCACACACTGTTCTCTCATACTGCCTCTCTAATATCTGACCAACCTCCTGCTCCTCTCTTGATATTTTCACAGCTAACGACAGACTGATTGTGTACAATGATATGTGTATTTGTTTGTATTTATTGTTTATTTGATTTGGACGTTACAGCTCTCTTCATTTCACCAATTTCTAAGCTGTACCAGAAGCTCATTTACATCTGTCCAGGAGACAGAGAAAGAAATCTCTGTTAAGAAAACTTTACATGTCTTTGGCCCATCACCTACCCTGGCCACATTCGACACCTGCCTATAAAATAATGCAGTAACAAATTAAACAGTAACTTTGTATGGAGGTAATTGGTTAACTGGCTGAAAGCACTTAATTCCTTTGTGTGTCTGTGGTTCAGGTGGTAATCACCAAGGCTGCTGGGGAGATCTTGGGTCTGGCGGTGGTGGAGTCAGGGTGGGGTTCCATCCTTCCTACGGTGGTGGTGGCCAACCTCCTTCACGGAGGTCCAGCTGAGCGCAGCGGCGAGCTGAGCATCGGTGACCGCATCATGTCTGTCAACAACACCAGCATGGTGGGTCTGCCCATCACCACCTGCCAGAACATCATCCGGGTAAGACGGGGACTTACAATCATAGTGATATTAATATCAAAAACCTTTTATATCAACAAACACAAAGAGTTATTATTATTCCTATTCTTATGGTAGAATTTTAAACACGGCTTCTGAAAAAATGCCTAGAATGTAAACACTGGATGCTCAAATGATCTTGAGTGATCTACTGTCTTGATTTTGCACTAGATGGCAGTGTGTTGCCATGCTGTGTGAGCGTACCAACACCAGTATCTTCTGAGAGTGGATTCAGACATTAATTGGGGTTTAAACGCCAACATCAGTATCCACCAGTTGTTTGAAGTATTTTGTATTCATTTGTTTTATTCTTTCGGAGAGTTTCATCCCGTTATGGTGCAGCAGAACCTTTGAAGCATTTACCTGTGGTGGACACAGCATCCTAAACACCTGCATAAAGCCATGTTCTGAATTTTATTATTGTGATGTGTATAATGTTAAGTGTTTTGAGGCTGTGTCGGTCAACTTTTATGGCAATCTGTGAGGCTGTATATTACCATGTTGTTGCACTGCTTTGGTGTTTCAGATGTGTAAGATGCAGAGGGTAGTGAACATAAAGGTCTGAGTGATAGCTAAACAACAGACAGCATCCATCATCATGTATTCACAAAGAAATAATGTAGAAGTCTTGGCAAAGTTTTTGCAGATGAAGCTGAAGATTAACTGAACATTAAACATTCATTAACGTTATACTTTAATGTTTGTTTTTATTTTCAGGACTTGAAAAGCCAAAAGTATGTAAAGCTCAGCATCGTCCACTGCCCTCCAGTAACCATGGCGATTATCAGAAGGCCTGATCCCAAGTTTCAGCTGGGCTTCAGTGTTGAGGACGGCATTGTAAGTCAATGTTCATATTTTCTTGTTGTCACTATTATAATATTCCTGTTTCATTTAAAATATTTTTATATACAGTATTTTAAGTTTTATTCCTATATTTTAACTTGCATTAATTATGTCTTTGTCCTTTTTTCTAACGTTTCATTTTGAGCATTGTCGAAGTGAGCTAAAGAACAAGAATTTCATTGCATTCAGCGACTTCACTGGACTAAATAACTACATCTAACTTTGGTGACACACTTGACAATCGTAAGGTCCACTTGTTTCAGAAAAATGACTTCTCTCTTTCTGTTGCAGATTTGCAGTCTGATGCGGGGCGGTATAGCAGAGAGAGGAGGCATTCGTGTCGGGCACCGCATCATCGAGATCGACGGGCAGAGTGTCGTTGCAACACCGCACGACAAGATCATCCAGATCCTGACGAATGCTGTCGGAGAGGTGAGGAGGGATGAAACGATTCCTTACATGCACAATACCATTTTACCTTAACATGAGCATCGTACAGGCTGTTGATAACATTCTGTTTTAAATTAAAATTTTGTCTCTCTGTGCAGATTCACTTGAAGACCATGCCAGCCTCAACTTATCGACTCTTAACAGGACAAGAGCAGCCAGTGTTCCTTTGAGCACTTCCTGCAGCATTGAGGACAAAAATACAGCAGTGTTCAAGCTACATTAACTTTTTTGCCAAACTCAGAAAATATTATGCAATTGATCACGCAGCATTTCACAAGCTGTTTGTCACACCACTGAATGCATTAAACGAGTCTAGCTATATATTATTTTTGAGATGTAAAGTACATTGGAATTTTATTTTGAAAGATATATTTTAAAGCGACAGGGATAGATGGTAGCTCTCAATTTATATTTATCTGATATTTAACATTTCGGGCAGTAGCGAAGATGAAATAATTCATAAGTGGAACATTTTTTGACTTCACTAACTTTTACATGGTGGTGATGGTGCTGAGTATTCTGTTCTGTAGAGTTTGTGGTCTTCCTGCCTGGTGTGTTGCCAGTGTGCCTGATCTGAACGTGCTTGTAGGGGAAACCTTATTGAATCAGGACGAAGAGTTTCTGTATTTCATTGTGATGTACTTCCAGTCCCTCACGTACACATGCATATCAACAAGTGTCTGCCACTCACTTCAGAGAGCGCTATTTAGTCAAGTGCTCTGGTTCGTTCACGCAGCGCTTCCCTCACTGTGCCTGACAGGTAGCAGATATCATGCACAGTTAAAGGTAATTGCCTTTTTTGATAGACAGATGCATATATTTTTAAGAATTTGCTGTTTGGGATGTTCATTAAAATGATCTGTAAGATATCTTCTTGATGTTTATTTATTGACAGCTGGCGGTTGGTGAACAAGTTTCAAGATGCAAAGTTGCTTTTGTGTTATAGGCTATATATAAAATTAAATCATTTTCAAACAAACTGCATGCCTTTTTAAGGTATGAGCTACAGCTGCTGTGTATCTACATTTTTAAAGATCTTGATGCTGTCTTGCAATAAATGTATTTTAAAAAGCTTACATTAAATTGATAATGGCACAGTTCTATAAGAAAATGTAATAACTGAAAATATAATGTCATTGATATTTTCACACTTTAAGTATAAAATGTAATCAAATACTGCTTGTGCTAATAAAGTAATGCCTTTTATTTATGTGAGTATTATTACGGAACAGTTATTATCTAAGGCAGTGCGAGCATGTCGATAATACAGCTGTCAATGCCTGGCCAATCAGCCGCCTTTATTTACCAAAACATAAGCGAACGCCAATCAGATACTTTACCGGCTGGCCGGCCCCCGCCCCTGGAATGTACTTCGACCAATCAACGTCGCTCATGGGCGGGACTTTGTGCCGCTCACACTTGCTGTTACAAACAGGGAAATGGAGAGTCAATGACAAGCTGCCGGCTGTTGGTGTGTCCGATACGGTGAAAGGAGGTTTTATCACCTGTATTACAGAAAGGTAATCATTAACAACAGCTTAACGGGTCTTGGGAGCTCATTGCGATATATATGTTGTTTTCAAAAATGTTATTTTAAGCCGCTTAAAGCACCACTGTTACATGCTAGGAAGAGAGAGAGGATGTAACGTTAGCTTAAAGTTTCCTTCATAGCTGTTAGCTTAATATGTTCTTAGTGTCAGCTAACAGTTATGAACGAGTCAAAAGGCTAAATTAATGGATAATGACAGTGTTTAAATTGTGTTTTTACTTTACTTTTTATTTTGATAAATCGCTTCACAAATGAAATGCCGAAATGCCTTCATTTTATAGCTTATTTTAGTGTTTAACATTAATTATGACTGGTAAATATTTTGTGTAGGATGTACCATTACATTAGGATCAATATATTAACAATTCGTCATCACCTGTGTCCCAGAAAATACCGTGGCTAACAAACCTGTATCCTATACCTGTGCTTGCATTTGCAGTGCAAACAGATATATGCTTTAAAAAAAGAAAAAAGAAAAAAACCTTTGTGTTGAGGTAACACAGATTTGCGAGGGAAATTAGCTGAGCCATAGCTTTCTAACCTGGTAAAAATCTGATTAATTACCACAGCACAAACACAAGGAAGAAGCAACAACACTGTGGATGAATTCACAGGGCAAAAGTAAATGGTTAAAAGTCTTAGAGTGAACAGGTAAGCTGTTGGGATCAGGAGGATTTCAGGATGAAGCAAGGGATTGTCTGTCTTTAGTAGATCACAGCAGGCACACAAGACAACCTTCACTCACAATAAACATAAAAATAGCATGCTGAATGTATCACATGCAGCACTTTAACCTTCTTCAACATATTTCTGTCTAACATAAAAGGTTGAAATATACAGGTTACATCAGATGTGTTTTCTGTTGAGGGTTAAGCTCTACTGTCCTCAGCAACACTTCAGTCTTTTGCAGGGCAAAGGTCAGTAAGAGTTCCTACCACAATCCGCATTATGTATAGTCAACGTTAGAGGACATATCACCAGATTAAAAAAAAACAAAATCAAAAGAACAGCACGCATTGATTCAGATATGTTTTTAAAGCACTCTAAACACTTTAAATATCCAAAGAAAAAAATGTCACCTAAACAAATAGAAGATAATAACCTCAAAAGAGATATTGTGTGTAAAGGCAATTGCAGAATCAGCGGAACAAATTTCAGAGTGGTTGTTTGTATTTATGATTTGTTTCTGAGCATTTTGCCTTTATTTAATATGCACTTTGTTTTTCTGAGGGACACAATAAGTGTCAGTAAGAAAGTCACATTATCACAATATACAGCATTACACAATTATTTTATTGTTATCAGTTTCTATGAGCCTTAAAGTAATGAAAACACTATTTATTATAATATAGTTTGTCCTGACTGACATGAAACCTGATATAAACCAGGAATATATTACATTTTTGATAACACTAATACAGTAGAATTCTGTATCATTGGTAAGGAAATGTACATTGCATGCCTTAAAACCAGTATACTACTCATCGGCATCATTGCAGGTATTCCCAGCAACTTGACAACTCTTCCCTTTCTCACCGCATTTTGTCTTTTCCAGCTTTGCATCATGGCCAGGTAGCTGTTGGTAGGGATGGCATTTTTCAGGCAGCTACTCCTCCTGCTCTGGAAGAACATCACATACCGCAGGAGGAATAAGGTGGCCACATTTTCACTTCACAGAAGTGCTTGAACATTCAATGGGAAAACGATTTGATGCACCTGTAACTGCTCTCATGTTCTCCTCATATACAGATCCAGCTGATCATCGAGCTCCTCTGGCCGCTCTTCCTCTTCGTCATCCTCATTTCCGTTCGTCATTCACACCCTCCTTACAAACAGAGCCAATGTGAGTAGTATTATGCAACGTGTGTTTTCAGACACACTCTCTTACAAGGTCTTAAGATAGCTTTGTGCCAACCAGCTAAAGAGGATCGACTCAATGAGAGTGATTCTGGTGCCACACGCACACTGGTTTCACTAACCTGTTTTGACCTACTTTTTTGCATTAGCATACGGTGACATTAAGTGGCATAGTAACATAATAAAACGCAACACGATGTTGTTGAGAACATGCCTTACTTTCCTGTTTCCATCTTGTCTAGATCAGTCTTGCATGCGAAGGCAGTTCACATCAGACTGATGATAACAAATATATTAATATGAATAAAAGTAATTGTATATCGTGTAAAAAAAACCAACCAAACAAGGTTTTTGATTAAATAACAGCAGCTTTGGTTTTGTAAGGATTATTGTTCAGCCGCTGTCTCTAGATTCTATTTCAGGTCACTGCCACAGTATTTCCATTGTTTCCCATGTTGGGCTAATCTCCTGGTACTAAACTGTTTGTGTTTTGTTTTTCCTTTCCTTTGCTTGTAGGTCACTTTCCAAACAAAGCCTTGCCATCAGCAGGCACCTTACCTTGGATTCAGGGTATAATCTGCAACATCAACAACCCCTGCTTCCACAACCCGACGCCAGGGGAGACAGCGGGCCAAGTCGGCAACTTTGACGACTCCATGTAGGTAGACTCCTGTATACCTGCACTGCAACTATGAGAAAAAGTCATCCATAACCCCTGAGCAGATTTTCCCATGTGGAAGATCCCCAGACCATACATTTGTTTTTGCATATACTAGTTTATTAGATCATGCAAAAACAGTAAAATTGCTTTGCATACCTTAAAGGAATAGTTTGACATGTTGGGGAATACGCACACTGGTGTTCACTTTTTAATAGAGAATTAGTTCAGAAGATCGATGCGACACTCATGTCTGTATACTAAACATGTAGCTTCAACTAACAGCTTAGCTTAGCACAAAGACTGGAAAAGGGTACAAAGGTAACAACATCTGCCTTGCAGCACCTTAGATTTGAAAAATTATTAAAACAAATATCTGTCAAATCTATACAAAAAAACAAGTGTAAAAATACTTAGTTGGATTTTTAATGGAGGGTTATATGTCAGGCTTTGGTGGAGGGATACATGGTCTCCCAGGAGTTTTGTTTTTACCACTAGTATACCAAACAAACATCAGAGTCTTCTCTCTACTTTCCAGGCAGCAGCTGATTTCATTTCATGTCACTGTGACGTGAAAATAAACTCGAAACAGTTGACATTTAGTTGGCTTTTTCTATTGATTCTGTAATTTCTTTCTTCTGTTAATGTAAATGTAGAGTGGCTGCATTTCAATACTGCTAAATAATTTGCTATTCTCTCATGACTGATTACACACGCTCTGCAAGATGCTGGCCTGACTTTCAGGAGCAATTTGGGATGAGTGTCTTGCCCAGAGACACAGGAGGAGTTGGGGATCAAACCGCCAACCCTGTGACTATTTGATGAACCAATCTTATGTCAACGTTTCATATTGTTTGGTGTATCAGCTGACAACAGAGACCATTAATAACTCTTTGGTGCTTACAATTAGGGGTGGGCAAAAATGTCGATACAGCAATATATCGCGATACTTTGCCGCCCAATGCAATATCGATTTTTCAACTCCAAATATCGATATATCGCCGAAGAGCGACTCTGCTGTGCGGCGGGTGTATTTCTGTAGTAGAGAGAGTGGCTGAGGTTTTTGCAAAATGGATGGCAAGTTAACAACGCCTTTGCAACTAAAGTTGACGTTTGGAAGCACTTTGGCTTCAAAGTTAAGAGAGATAGCAAGAACAACGAGCTGGACAAAGAGAATATTACTGCCCGGAAATTTAATAGGAATTAATAAAATAGAGAGGCTGTTTTGAATGAAATAGTTTTGACTCAATATGTCCTCTGATCAATATCATCTGATGTACATATACAGGTACTTGTGGTTTCATCTTTATTTATATCGCAATATCGTGATATCGTGATACATATCGTATCGCGACCAAAGTATCGAGATACGTATCGTATCGTGAGGTTCTTGCCAATACCCACCTCTACTTACAATTGCTTCTGTGTCAGTACCACGTCAGATCTGAGAGTAAGAACATATGTTTCCTGCAAGAAACAGCTAAATTGAACATGTTGTTGGTAGTTGGCACAATTGGTAGTGTTTGCAAATAAGGTAACTGTGTGTGTTTGTCCGACTGAAGACTCCTCTTGTTGTTGTTATCCTTTAGACTGTCTCGTCTTTTCGTCGATGCCCAGACTGTTCTGTCCTACAGTGGAAACCGGAGCTTGTCTGGCTTTCAGGACCTAATGGAGAGCGTCCGAAGGCTGGGAGAGAGACCTGGAGCCTGGCCAAGTACCACAGCTTGTTTTAATATCTTCTAGACTAGCACAGAGCTGGAGAGATGCCCTGACAGTCTGAACAGTGACACTTAAACACTTTGATGTTGATGAATAAGTGTTCCCAATTAAAAACCCTGGTTGGGCATGACCAGCCAGAAGGTTAAATAGGTTTCATTATACTACCAGGAATAAAAAACACAAAAAATGTGGACATGAGTAAATATTGTCAAGGGTTGTCTTAAGGTTGCTTTCTAAGAATTCGTATAAATAATGTATATGAAGAAACACGATAGAGCCTTAGCTTCTGTCAGTGAAGATGTTGCAGTTTAACAAAGTCATCCTGTGATAAAGTACAGGAAGACAAACATTGACTAACCAGAGGAAGTCTGTAACGCTGCAAATGTTGATTTTGAAATAACTTCATTATGCAAAACACAAACATGCATTGGAAGAAATGTCAGCAATGGACAGCAGGATTTAGTCCCTGCACGCCATGAAATACAACAAAAGCATTTAATTTATTCCGATTTTTTTTTTATTTGAGCCAGCGCTGTTCCCAGACTTATCAGAGAGGTTACAGTGCAACCAGTAGCTGATCTGTCGGCTTTAGACAGGTGTCGAGTGACCGGTTGAATGTGGCCATTTAATGCTGTTGTGAAAGCAGCACAGAGTGGCTGTATGCGTCTCCTCGCTGGGCAGATTAGATTACACGACTACTCAAGACAAACAATAAAATGAATGAAAGCAGCTCTTAATGAAGGTTTTCCTGCAACAAAATCTGATAAGACATCGGCTGAATTCTAAAATCCTGACCCACTGATACTGCCATGAACTTATTACAATATGGGGGTTTCTGTAACTTCAAACTTTTATGTCTACATTTAGGGAATTGATTACATTTAGTTATGAGATGTCACAGTCATATAGCTTTTCAGGACACAGAAATAACAAGGCTGAGCAAAAGACCAAGTCTGTTTCCCTTCTCAGGTTTTTAATAATCCTGCTGTCCACTGAAAATCCCTGAAGATAACACTACAGACATTTACCTATTCACATACCTAGAGAGAATTTAAATGGAAAAATCTAGTTAGTTTTAAAGACTTGAGCTATAAGAGAGGGAGAAGTTAGTATAACGAAGCAAGTCCACCTTGACCAAGACCAAGTCCTGACCAAGGACAGAGTGTATCAAGACCGAGACTTTTCGGTGTTGAGTCCCACACAGCATGCCACTCTGTGCTAAATGTGAAACATGTTACCATGTGCAGTCTATCTGAATTACCAATTTCTTCCCATAAAAACACTCACATAAAACAAACTGGGATCTATTTATTCATCACTTTTATTGTTGTATCTAGTTATATGTGTCTGTATAAGTGAACCATAAGAAAAGTAATCAAAAGGCATTACAGAGGTGAATTTAAGGAGGAGCAGTTGTACCTTCAACCTAACACTATACATTTTTTTTGTGCAAGCATCAGGTTTTCTGGGTGACTCTTGTCTATCAATAGAAACCACATTTAAGTACTGTTTGTACCAAACTATTATTCAGCACAGTGATATCCCTTCAGTTGTTGTCTTGACTGGTCTTGAAATAAAGTCCACAAGTGCTTTTGGTAAGCCTGTGAAAAAACAAACATAAATAAAATGATACATAATGCACACATTCAGTGCACACTGCTTCCTGGCCTGTATCTATGGTTTGCTAAATGATGGTTGACTACCTGCTTAACGGTAACCTGTCACCTCGAGTAGTGTTCTGGAGAAGTTCTGTTACAAGTCGGTCCCAGCCGTGTTTGTCTTGTGCACATGTACAATGGTGCAGTGGTTATTCTAGTGTCTATTTTCATTTGTAAGACAATGTGTTTTATTTATAGCTCTAGGCAGTAATTAATGTTTGCTCTTCTACTGTAGATCTCCCAGTAGAAGAATACCTGAGGGCCAATGAGACGTTCTCCACCTTCCTCCTGACCAATGGCAGCCTGTCGCCTACGACTGTGGACCAGCTACTGAAGGCTCGTCTCAATTTTCAGGTGAGGTATTTGCTGTTAATCCTTGGACAACAACATTTTGATTTATAGATCAAGGACCCACTGAAAGACTCGGCATTTGGCTTTTGTTAAATTTGTTCATCTGTTCTGGCTCAACTCAAGTGATTTTCCAAAGAGATGAAAAATCAATTCAACTTTTAATACAGAAACAAAAACAGGTGTAATCTATTATAATGAAAAAACAAATAAGGCTTATACATTCAACATTTTTCTCCCCTCCAGGTTACTCTAGCTGGAGCTCAGCTGCAGCTGAAGGACTTGGTGTGTAATGCGAGCATGTTGAGACAATATCTAACCGTGAAGGAAGAAGCCACCATGAATGATCTTCAGACTGAGCTGTGTAACCTGCCTGCTGACATTCTGCAGGAGGCTGAGCGCCTTTTCCTTACCCAGCTCGACTTCACCAAGTTCTTCACTGTAAGAATCAACAGGGAAACCAGCAATTACTCAGTGGATTCAATCACAGTTTTCTTTCTGTGTGCTATGGCACATCGTTGCTCATAAATCAGATGAACCATATCAAGTACCAACAGTAAACCTCTTTGTCTGTGCTTCCTGTCAGAGAGACCGTCTGATGGCAAACGCTGGGGACCTCAGGGTCATCAGTCAGGCTGTCACCTCTGTTTCCCAGGAGCTCGCTGTCCTCATTGATGATGTAAGAACTCACCTGATTTTCCATGTCTGTCTGGATCTGGACATTTGTTTAATATATGTTCAATATTTAATATTTTATGGCTGACAGAAATGTATAAAAAATAGTATCACAGGAATCACAAAAATGTTTTCTTTTAATCACTTTGGCCTCTTTGTCCCCTCTCAGTTCTCATCTCTCTCCAGCTTTGCGGAGATGAGTGCAGCTCTTCGTCTTCTGTCTCCGGAGAATCGCACAGCGCTGCCCAGGGAGAGCTTTCGGGCTTTTTCCAGGATCATGTGCGGTCACCCTGAAGTTGGCGGTGAGCGCATCCCATCACTCAACTGGTATGAAGACAATGACATCAAGTCCTTCTTAGGGAAAAATGGCACCGAAGACACAGACCTGGATCGAGACAACAACACCAGTAAGAGGCTTTGGACATCCTTGTTTGTGCGCAATATGTTTGTTTTCATCCAGTATGTATAGTTTTAGAGAAATTTTTAGAGTAAATGATTAACGTTTGTTAAACATTTCCTCTGCGCAGCTCCATTCTGTAAAAGTTTGATCCACGGTCTGGAATCCAACCCGCTGTCTCGCATTGTGTGGCGAGGAATCAAACCACTGTTCATTGGAAAACTGCTGTACACACCTGACACTCCTGCAGTACGACACGTCATGAAAGAGGTACAGAGAGTCAAACCTCTGAGAGTCTATCCTGTTTTTTAAGGTGAAGACGCAATGAGAGAAGGAATTTGACTTCGTGTACACTAGGGATGTTATGAAGATTAATCCCCATCTTTTTAAAGTGACAGTTCACCCAAAAATCAAAAAACATGTTTCCTCTCGTTTTGTTGTTTGTTTGATTGATTTGGAGATGTCTACCATCTCAGGAATATAATGGAAACTAAATGGCACTCAAGAACTACGTTTGTGAAATTCTACAGCAATGTCCCGTTCCAGAAATCATGATCCTGTTACTTAAGATAATCCACAGACTTTGCTGTGAGCGGCTTTTTGTTGGAACTCTCTATGAGAAGATGCACATTTCCTTCTTCTGGGAGTTAACGATCCCTTCATGAATGATTTCGACTGATGGGAAATTGTCAGTTACTACCACACCTCATTTGCTAAAAATTATAGTTGAAACTACCATAGTGGAAGATGTGTCTGTTGAATTTTATGTAACCAAACGTCCCTCTTTTAAACTATTTAGAGCATTTCTTTCTGAAACCATGTATATCACAAGTTCCAGACACATTGGTAGCACACATTTTAGAGTGTAACTAGAGGGCAAATGCTGGTTGTCTATCTTGCACTGAACCAGAAGGCTGATAATCTTTCCAGAATTTAAAATATCCTTGTTTTGGGCTGTCCTGATGGTTCAACTGGAACAATCACCCATCAAATAACTGCAATGCCTTCAGACTGAAACCTGTCGTTTTTAATGCTAATGATTTTTAGATTAAAAGTTTATCCTGCAATTACACGTTATAAGTCAGCATTATGCATCACAAAGTAAATACATCCATCAAAACTAAGGACATGGTGTTTCTCCTGAAGGTGAACAAGACGTTTGAGGATCTTCAGATCCTCCAGGAGCTGAATGCAGCATGGATGGAGGTCGGACCTCGGATCAAGAATTACATGGAAAGCAGTGTGGAGATTCAGATGCTGCAGGTCTGATTATCTCTCTACAGAAGGGCTCAGTGTGTTGTCACACATTTCATCTCATGTTTGTGTTTGAGTGTGCTTGTGTTTGTGTTTGATAGGATTTGTTGAGGCGGCCAGAGGTAGCAGTTCTGGTCAACCTGCGACTGGAGAACACGTCCTGGACAGCATCGCGGATTGCTCGATTCCTTTCCACACCCTCGCCAGACACCCCGAGGAAGCCTGGAGCTCCACCTACCTGGCTAGATGTCTACAACAACCTCAGCCACACCATCACCACCCTCGCAGAAGTCACTGAGGTTCTCTTCCTACTTGTTTTCACTTCCTGTCAGATATTATAGCCTCCCATTGACAAAAGTACTCAAGCCAGAACAGAACAGAACAAATCATATTTGGTAGAATTTTGAGTAGGAAATATTTAATCCTTAAGCTAGAATCACTTAAATTAATCTACTGTTCCCTGCTATTTATAATTTATATCTCTTCCTTTTGCTGGTTTCCCTGCAGTGTTTCTCCTTGAACAAGCTAGAAGGGTTGGACACTGAGGGTCAGATGATTGACAGGGCTTTGGAGCTACTGGAGGACAGACAGTTTTGGGCAGGTGTGGTTTTCCTGCTGCCCAACTCCTCATCCCCTGATCTGCCGCCCCACGTCACTTACAAAATTCGAATGGACATTGATGATGTGACAAGGACCAACAAGATCAAGGACAGGTATGGAGGCATCAGCATATGCTTTTAACCTGTTCTTTTACATTCATATTTAGAACTTTTTCAGTGGGATTACACGGAAACAGTGTGAATCTGACAAAACAAAATCTATTTTTTTGTGTGTGTGTTTTTTCCTCAGGTTTTGGGATCCTGGTCCAGCAGCCGATCCGTTTAATGACATGCGCTACATTTGGGGCGGCTTCGCGTACGTGCAGGACCTGGTGGAGAGAGCTGTGAGCCGCATCCTGACCGGAGTTCAGCAGACAACCGGCATCTACATCCAGCAGATGCCTTACCCCTGCTATGTGGATGATGTGTGAGTCATATGTTTATATGTAAATTACTGTTATATAAACTGCATTCGATATGAATTTTAATTCTGATTTACCTTTATAACAGTTTCCTTCGAGTGCTGAACAGATCTCTGCCACTCTTCATGACACTGGCCTGGATCTACTCTGTGGCCATGATCATCAAAGGTGTAGTGTACGAGAAGGAGGCACGGCTGAAGGAAACCATGAGGATCATGGGTCTTGGAACAGGGACACTGTGGCTCAGCTGGTTCATCAGCAGCCTGGTACCTTTCCTGGTCTCTGCTGGACTCCTTATAGCTCTGCTCAAGGCAAGATGACCTCTAACTCTGCTTAAGATATGTTAAATACACAAATCAAGCTGTGAATTAGAATAGTTACCAGTCTGTCGTCAGATTCCTAAAGTCCCGAGAGGACAGATGTGAAATATTTGAAATGAAAAATCGTTGGTGTTTTATAGCGTCTCGTGAGCTTTGCCTACTATAACTTTTGTCTCCTGCAGTCACTGTTTAACTTTCCCTCTGTCTAATTTCCAGTGGGGCGACATCCTTCCTTACAGCGACCCATCGGTAGTGTTTTTCTTCCTGACTGCGTTTGCCACGGCCACCATCATGCAGTGTTTCCTCATCAGCACCTTCTTCTCTAAAGCCAACCTGGCTGCTGCATGTGGAGGACTTATCTACTTTGGCCTTTACCTGCCTTATGTACTGTGTGTGGCCTGGAGAGACCGCCTCAACACCACCTACCGAGTCCTCGCAGTGAGTAAAAAAAACTCACATTCCCCTATTCCCTCTATCAATTCTACAAAACATCAGTGGCAAGAATAGTTTTGTTAAATGTATGTGATTCTGTGTCAGTAGTAAAAATAGTTTGCTTCTCTGTCCTCAGAGTTTCCTGTCCCCTGTGGCCTTCGGCTTCGGCTGTGAGTATTTCTCTCAGTATGAAGAGCAAGGTGTGGGCATCCAGTGGTACAACCTCCACTCCAGCCCTGTGGAAGGAGACTCCTACAGCTTCACTACCTCTATAGTCATGCTTTATGTCGACGCCTTCATCTACGCCACCTTGGCCTGGTACATCGAAGCAGTGTTTCCTGGTATGATGATCGTAACTTTAACCTCATTATGAATATTGAAAGTATAGTTTTTAGTTATTTTTTGCTGAGAGAGGGTTAGGTTTAATAGCTGCTTTGACTGACAAACGAGCAAATTACAGACTTCTGTTTTGAGATCACCTTGAAAATTGTGTCGGACTTGAGTTTTAGTTTTCAGAGACAGGATTAGAAACTCAGTCGTAGACTCGCTTTCACAAGTAAAGTAAGTTGTGTTTCTGGTATGCTGCCTTTGCTTATTATATAATGTTCTGAGAAGTTTTCCCTTTTAAAGGAATATTTTGTTCTGTCGAAGGCCTTGGAAGTTTTTGAAAATAGACATGAGTCATTGAGAATGTTCAAATTGTATATTTTGTGCAAAATTAATTAACGTCCATAAATAAGCTATATGTCCGCATGTGTGTCTACCATAGTTTTCAAACACAGCACTATTGACGTGAAGTGCTCACACTAGGAATGCACGACATATAGAACCAATAATGCTGAAATCGAGTGAACACATTCATGCTTCTCTCTCTTTCTATTGTCTCTTTTTGTCTAAAGCCTGCTCATTCTCAGTATAAAAATCTCACTGTTGTCACAGCAATAATGCTTGATGCATTTATCAAACTATGGCGTGTTGTGTGCTTGAATTTGAGGGAATTCAGTTTGGAAGGTTCTTCAAAAGTACTTTATATGATGTTTAAGAATCTGTGGGAACTCTGCAATGTACTCACCATTTTTAGTGACAGCCGATATGAGCTTTGCAGAGGAATGTAGTGTGGCAAAACAAACTCTGGCTAAACTGGTTCCTTAATCAAAAACACAAAACTTTCTGTGCTTGATTTGGACATATAAAGTTTCATCATGACTGAATTTTTGCTTTTGTGGTGTTTGATTTCACAAAAGGTGAATATGGGATCCCGAGGCCCTGGTACTTCATCTTCCAGGTCAACTACTGGGGTGGAGTCCCTTTGGAGGCAGGCATGCCGATCCCCCCTGCGCCAACAGAAGAGAATGAAGGTAGACTCTCTCGTCCTGAAAAAACCATTTAAAGGCAGCCATGTGCCGTAAACAGAAGCCACATCACTGATAAATTGCTTGTTTATTGGACAGAGTTTTATTATTCTGCCACTCTGCCCAGTTACAGTGTTTGGCAGCCAACTGCAGTCTTCTTCTACGGTCCTAATACCAGTTAAAAGACAATATAGGTAGTTTTGTAAGTTAAAGCCAATTAAGTACTAATCAAGTTAATGAGCTGAGACAATAAACCCATTAACTACAAGTTCTAAGAACACAAGACTGGAGCTGAGTATCAGCATCAGTCCAGACTTTACTGTGTTCTCTTGACTCCGGAGCTGCGTCTGACTCATGCTACCCATAATCCCTTTCATTCTGGAGTTGTGTCCTGTAGTGAAGTTGGTGGAATTATGTTCTCAGCATGTAAAAATAAATTGTGACTGTCAGCCTGATCATTCCTGCTCACATATTCCACTCTTATCGATTATGAATCACTCTGAGAGCAGAATTAGCATCCGTTGATAAGCCATTTAAACATTTACATAGCTTCAACAAAATAATGTCCCTTCTAAATGGAAAAACTGGACCTTTGTCATCAGATCACATTGAACCAGAACCCACTAATCTGACGCTGGGTGTGAGCATCCGAAATTTGGTGAAAATCTACAAGAAGGGAGCGAAACTGGCCGTCAATCACCTCAACATGAAGTTCTACGAGGGCCAGATCACCTCTTTTCTCGGCCACAACGGAGCCGGCAAAACCACCACCATGTAAGGAGTAGAGAATGTAGTCAAAGAGCCAGCAATTTCAAAATGTTTGAGTGATGTAAGACTGAATAGTGTTGTTCTGAGCTCGTAAATGATAATAACAGGGGGATGATGTAGTTTATCAGCCAGCATCAGCACACATGTGGTGAAATGACAAGATTAGGATCAAATTTAAAGTGGACAGTTTGCTTAAATAAAATAGTTAACATAATGTGTCTGATATTTGTCAGATCTGTCCTTACTGGCCTGTTCCCACCCACCTCGGGCACTGTGTACATCAAAGGAATGGACATCCGCCATGACATGGACATCATCCGGAGAACGCTGGGAGTTTGTCCACAACACAACGTCTTGTTTGACATGTAAGGCTCATCTCTCTGACATAAGACAGTGGTATCAAGCTGTCATTGTATATTGTTTTGCATAAACTCCACTAGTCAGTTTCATACCATGAGCTTCTTCCGAGAGTCTTCTTTTTGTGTTTTTTATTATTAGTGGTTTGCAACGTTACATGACTCAGAAATAAATGTTGGGTGTGCACGGTCTGCCTATGTCCAGAAATTACCCAGATGTTGTTTGAGGGGTAGACTGGCTTTAAACAGATTTTCATATGTTCCCTCCATGTCTATCTCTGTCTCTTAGACTAACAGTGGAGGAGCATGTATGGTTTTATGGGTGTCTGAAGGGTTTGTCTGAAGCAGAAGTGAAAGCCGAGCTGGATACTCTCCTGGACGACGTCGGCCTGCTGCACAAAAGACATGAACAAACTAAAAACCTCTCTGGTAACTCAGACTTTTGTATAAAACCATCACCTGACCCTCACTTTCATCAGTTTGTGGATTCCCTATTTATATTTATGGAGGAATCTGTTAACTTTGTCCTTTTTAAATTAAGATTTTTTGTATCCACCCTTGTCACTCTTTCAGGTGGCATGCAGAGGAAGCTATCTGTGGCGATAGCGTTTGTTGGAGGCTCGAAGGTGGTTGTTCTGGATGAACCTACAGCTGGGGTTGATCCTTACTCCCGCAGAGGGATCTGGGATCTGCTGCTCAAATACCGTAAAGGTATAGGTCAATTGGTGCTATGGAGCAGTGGATCACAAAATTGAAGTCTTCATAACATCACACAAAGATGGGCTGTGGAAAATCCTTAAATATGTGCTAAGTTTGTTGATCAAAAAGCTGGAATTTAGAGTCTGGTACTGTAAGAAAGAACCCCTTCTAAACCTGAAAAAATATCAAAATGACAAGCAAAATGCAAGATGTACATCAGACACATTGTCAGATAAGTCAAAATGTGTCTGTGCTGTCATTCTCCGTCAGACCGGACAATCATCCTGTCTACCCACTACATGGATGAGGCGGAGCTGCTTGGCGACCGGATTGCCATCATCTCCCAGGGAAAGCTGTGTTGCTGTGGCTCACCGCTCTTCCTGAAATCCCGCCTTGGATCTGGCTACTACCTCACTGTGGTGAAGAGAGAGGGACTGGACACCAGCACTCCCAGCAGTACCAGTATCTGCACTGGTACTACCAGTACCAGCACCAGCATCAACAAGATGCCTCCTCTGAAGGTCAGAGTTTTTTTTTCTTGCACTTTAATTATCAAGGAAAAGTTACTTTTCCGTGCTCGTTCTTTTTTTTTTTTCAAAATGGATGCAATTGGGTGCTGACAATTCAGCATCATTTCTTAATGTCTTGTCATCATATTTATTTTTTATATATAGTGTCCTTTGTGAATTGTCTAATTTTTGTATTTCAGGACAGTGAATCGTCCATGAGTGAAGACACCGGTCTGGGAAGTGACGACACCAGCTCATGTGAGTGTTTAACTGCTGTGTGACTTGCACAGTAAACTGAGGTCCTTCGGTGTTAGATAAGTGGAGTTGTGTTTATATACAAGTACAACAATAGTTTAGTATTTAAGATTAAATAAGAAAGAACTGAAGGACACCCAGTGTAGAGCTCTTACTGTATCCATGATCTCTCTCCTTATCCTCATATTCATTGCAGACCTGGCAGCATTGCTTTCCCTGACACAGCACCACATCCCAGGTGCGAGGCTGGTGGAGGAGTCAGGGCGTGAGGCAGTACTCAACCTGCCGCAGGCTGCTGCAAAGGACAGCAGTTTGGCCGTCTTCCTGTCTGACCTGGATCAGAGGCTGCCCGAGCTTGGCATTAGCAGTTACGGCCTGTCAGACAGCACACTGGAAGAGGTGAGCCCTTAGCATGGGAGGTTTAAGACAATATGCTTTAAAGTTTAAACTGTGAAAAGTGTGTTGGCTTAAACATAACAAATTAACTTATACAAATCAGAAAAACATGTCAGTCAGATGAAAGGGATTGTTAAAATGAATAAATAGAGTAACAAATTAAAATAAATATGTTACATTGATTTGATCGATAACATTGTCCTTCATAGCAGGAAGAAAGTGTCATCAGTGAATGATTAACACTAAATTCAGTGTAGGAAGTACATTATTTGTGATCCAGTGCTCATGGATCAAGTTTGTTAGGTTATGGGTCAATTGATGTCAGTGGAAAAAAAAATGTAAAATTTATCAATGTACAAGCGAAAAGGTCGGGGAGGGTAAAATTGATTGCTAATGTTGATGTAGTGAATACTTCCTTTATGCATTTAATGGGAAACTGGAATTACAGCATTGCGGTTGAAGTCCTCTGTGCAGCAGTCAAGTTGCTGGTTCTGAGCTGAGGTGTTAAATAATGACCAGAACATTATGGTGACAGAGTGCATTTAACCTCTGGTCTTTTTGTATAACAAATGTTCATAATGTTGAATTTTGAGGAGTTTGTATGTCAACTTTTATACATATTATTGTAAGAATTATTGAGTTATGGCCAAAAATGTACTTTGTGAGGTGACAGTGACCTTGCCCTTTGACCTTTCAGTCATAATGAACATTTGAACCAAATTTGATGAAATTCTCTGGAGGTCTTTATGATATGTTGCATTCACAAAAATGGGACGGACTGATGTGTAGACAGGTGGGGGGCAACCCAAAATCATAATGTCTCCAGCCACTGCTGACGCTGTCGTCCTGGCATAAAAGATGACTTTGCTGTTTTAAAAAAACAAACATAGTCCAGAAGAGTAAAAGTAAAAAGATGAATTAAAACACACAACAGTAATTAACAGGTTCTTAGAATATGTTTTGGCAAACAAATCAGGCTCAGACTAGATATAGTGGCTGGTTGGTTACTTAGCTGTGAAACCAAATGTTCAACTGAAATCAACTGCTGCTTTCAAAATAAAAGTATTGTGTCCAACTGAAACATCCCGGTTCACAACAGATCTGCCTGTGTGGCCCTGAAACAATTTTCCATTAACCTTACCTGCTTCTATGTGTGTTTAGAGTGTGTGTATGTGTGCGTGACAGAATCACCCATAGTAGGGCATTAGTCGTGTCATCAGTGTGATCTACAAGGAGCTCAACCACGTCTTCTCAGGAGGACTAGATATTTGTGGCACGGCCAGGATCTTAATGGGTTTAATGTTAGCATCAGATTAGCCCTGATAGTGGATTTAGTGGAGTCTGATATGTTTACTCAGTGTGAATAAGCCGCCCCCCTCTGCCTTCCTGACCTTTGTGTAAAGCTACTGGCTGCCTTTTTACTGCCACCTGCTGCTTAAAGCTTCACTATCAGGGTGTTTTAAGAACTGTCAAAAAGAATACTGGCAGCGTATATACAGACAAGCTCAAACAAATGCCTTTTTTTCAGATCTTTTTGCGAGTGGCAGAGGAGACCGGTGTGGATGCTGAACCAGAGTGGCAGGCCGAATCTCCGAATAGGCAGCAGCCATCAACTGGGCAGAGGGTGGAGAGACAAGAAGAACCAGAAACAGGTATGCACACTTCCACTCACAGGCACATAGTTTTATGTTCATACCACACTGTGTTTCCATGTATAGTCTGTCTGCTGTTTTGTCTCCAACTGTTGCTGTTTGTTTCCATAATGCTGCCAGGAAGGAAAAGGCTTCGTAAGCAAGGTATATCAACATCAGTGTCTGAAAAGCAACCGTTGGTTTGAAAAAGGAAGCTTTTAATTTCACTTTCTACCTGATAGAGTTGACAAATATAGGGGATTTAGCAGATAAAAAGTTTCTAAAAGCTAATACATGCACAAAAGTGTTCATACTGAATTAGCTTGTTTTCAATGTCTCTTGAGTTTCCATTTAGTTTGGTGGCCATTTAAACCAGATTCGGTAGTAGTAGGGGGAACCATGAGTTACATGACTGCCTTTAGATAAAACATTATGAAATGGAAACACAACACTTGAGTCAGTTGTCATGCCATGTTTCTACTCTTATCTGAAAAGAGTCTCCATCAGTTCTGAAAGGAGTCTACAGCAGCTCTCACCCTGTTTCTTACTGTTTTCAGAACCCCAGGAGACAGACCTGCTGAGTGGTGAGGGCCGAGGTGGGGTCCCCATGACTGACTGGTGGCTGACCTGGCAGCAGCTGAGGGCTCTCTTCATCAAACGCTGGCTTTATGCGCGACGGAGCCGTAGAGGCTTCTTCGCTCAGGTGCAGACAAACGGCAGATAGATTCAAAAGGCAACCCTGTCGATCGTTGTTTTGCTGCCTTAAACAATTGTCGATTATTTATTTTAGGGTGTTTTTGCGGTGCTGTCACTCATTGTCATCACGGTAGTTGGTCTTAATGTTATGATTTGTGCTTCAGATCGTCCTGCCTGCTGTGTTCGTGCTAGTCGCTTTGCTCTTCAGCCTCATCGTGCCTCCATTTGGGAAGTATCCTGCCCTGCAGCTGCAGCCGTGGATGTATGGAGACCAGTTCACATTCTTTAGGTAGGCTTGTGTCGAGAAGATATTTTATCAGTTTCTTCAGCTGTGACATAGTTCCGTCTGCTCCTTCACTCTGTCACAGGTCACAGCTTAATACTGTGAAAACACAGGTTGGTCTCTTTGCTGAAGGCCTCGTTATTTTGACTTGCTTCCTCCACTGTGGTTTGATATTTACAGCAATGATGCGCATGGGAACCCCGCCATGGAAAACCTTCTCGAAGCGCTGCTGGACAGGCCGGGTTTTGGTACCAAGTGCATGGAGAAAGAGGAAGAAAACAACAGCACGTAAGTTAAATACAGTAGATACAATCGTTTGTCTCAGCAGCATCAGAAGAAACGGATCTGAAAGAAAAAGTAATAAAGGTAGTGGGACTTCTGAGGCATCAGGATCTTAAACATACTGCAAAACATTGCTGAAAAACACTCAATATTTATACAATTTCATATCCATTTACTACAAATAGGAGATCAAACAGGAAGTTTGGTGATTAAAACATACATTCAGAAACATTACAAAAAAGGCAGCATCTTAGTGCTTAAACTACAGTTCTGTACCATCGAGTAAAGGTTCCAGGTTCACTCCCTGCTGTTCCTGCAGGAGTCCTCAGTGTAAAGCTGAGCGTGGAGGCTTGTTCATGCGGCCACAAATCGACTACTCCACCTGGCAAATGTTCAGCAGAGGCAACTGGAGCAGAGACAGACCCTCACCCGACTGTCAGTGTAGCACTGAGGATGTCCGCCGGATGCTGCCCGACTGCCCGCGGGGTGCTGGTGGAATGCCGCCGCCACAGGTCAGGACTAACTTAATTCCAGAAAGCAGTTCAATGATGAACTTAAATTTAAGACGTATATGTGATGCTAATTTGAGATTAATGTAAAGCCAAAAAACAGCTCATATCTTCTGTAACATTGTCTTAAAAAGTTTGGTTGTTTATGTTATCACTTGGTGAAATAAATTGCAGCATGTGTCCACATCCTCAATGGATTTCAGATCAAGAGGCTGACTGGAGACGTCCTCCAAAATCTGACAGGTTATAACATCTCCGATTACCTGGTGAAAACCTACTCTCAGATCCTCAAGAAAAGGTACATCATTAAACAAAATAAAAAATAGAATGTGATTCAATTTAATTGTTTTACTTTGGTTCAGTGTGATATAGATAACTGACAATGAATGCATGATTCTGAAATACATAACCATTCAATTTCTCTTTCTGTGGTACATTTATTTGTATTATTCAATATATCAGATATAAGACTAGAAATACAATTTTTGAATTTTTTATTAGTTTTTTGGAGTGAGTGCCATATTTGAATGACATGTTTTCAATATCAGGTACTGCAGCTGGACTTTGAACAATGAGGGTCTTTATTTCTCTGTTTGTGTTTCCTTATATGTTTCTCATACATCATTTTCACTCTGTTTCATTAACAGCCTAAAAACCAAGAAGTGGGTGAATGAATTCAGGTAAGCTGCTGGAATAAAACATTGTTTTTGAAGCAAAATATATGCTATCAAAAGACTTGAACAATACCTATTGTTTTGAAATAACTTTTTACTTCTTGCTTAGTGGAGAAGTCGGATGTAGACAAAAATAACATCTTAACTGGTAAATTCATCCAGTGTCCAACCGAGCAAATGAGCCCGACTAAAACTTGAGGTTCTCCTGGAATTAAATGACACATGGTACATGATGCTGACTTCCAGAATAGAGAAGGAAACAGAGTATACTTAAAATAAAATAAATCTGTATTATTGAGGTTTAAACTTTACTCTTCTAAAGTCAAGAAGCAACCTGTTATATTGTGGATTTCCAAAAAGGTCATTTCTGTGTTGCAGATATGGAGGCTTCTCCCTTGGGGGCAGCGCTACCGAGACTCTTTCTCAGGTCCACCACGTCCAAGACTCAGTCATGGCGATCAGGACTCGTTATCGGGTTCCACAGGTAAACATGAGGTTTAAGACATGGTCAACTGATGCTGTTGTTTTCCTGAATGTTCTTAATGTTTTTTTGATGTTCTTTGATCACAGAACAGTTCATTGGATCATCTGCTGGACAGACTGCCGGGATTTCTAGGAGGACTGAACAGTGAAAACAATGTTAAGGTAAATGTATGTTTGTTTGAATATGTGTTTGTCTTCTCTCTTCATCTTTTCTCTAAAGGTAAAATCTAACATAAAACCCTTTTTAAGACACAATTAACGTTTTGTGTTTTGTGTGTGACTCCATGTAAATGTTTGCTATGTTTGCTTTGTTTTTTTATACTGGACCACGTGTGCGTACAGACATTTTCCAGTAGCTGCAGTCGAGTTTTGTGATGAAAATTATGTCTCTTTGCTTTACTCAGGTGTGGTACAATAACAAAGGATGGCATGCCATGGTGTCATTTGTCAACGTGATGAACAACGGCCTGCTGAGAGCAAGTCTCCCACCAGGTTCAGAGAGAAGAAAACATGGCATCACTGCCTACAACCACCCACTCAACCTCACAAAGGAACAGCTCACTGAAATGGCCATGTTAGTTCACTTCTGTGTAGTTTTTAGGTTGATGTTGTTGGATTTGGTAACTTGTGTTTGTTTATTACCTTTGGACATTTGTCTCGAGGTAGATTCAGCTTAATCAGGACACTTAAAGTCCAATACATTTTACAGAAACCACCTTGAATAAGTTGAACAGAATTTATAAATTGAAAAGCGTGAGCTGGCAAATACATAGTACCACAATGGATATTTTTTGTATTTTAATATGTGTTTTTCCTGCTTCATCTTTCAGGATGACCACATCAGTGGATGTTCTGGTTTCCATCTGTGTGATCTTTGCCATGTCCTTTGTGCCGGCCAGCTTCGTCCTTTTTCTGATTGAGGAGCGAGTCAGCAAAGCCAAACACCTTCAGTTTGTCAGTGGCGTCAAACCCATCCTCTACTGGCTGGCCAACTTCACCTGGGACATGGTCAGTGCTGAGGAGCCACTTTTAAGCGATTTAAGGCCTCTTATGTATGGATTATGTAAGACTTCCTCTTCTTGTCATTTTCTCAGTTGAACTACACTGTCCCGGCCACCATGGTGGTGCTGATTTTCATCGGTTTCCAGCAGCAGTCTTACGTCTCAGAGACCAACCTGCCTGCTCTCGTCCTGCTGCTGCTGCTCTATGGGTAATGATCAGAGATATTGACAGACTGTGCATCTTAATATTTTAATTTTATTGTCTCAATCATTCACCAAAGATAATATTGTACTTCACTGCTATTGTAGCGACCCGAAAAGCCCCAAAGCCAAAAATAGAAGTTTTAATAACTTCCGTATTACTTCAGTTTGCTGTTGTGAAACACAATTGTGTAATTTTCATATCCCTCTACAAACAGTGTCCCAGCTGGATCATGGTCTGTACTAAAAGTAAAGTATTGGTCTACAATAATTGAATAACGCAATTAATGATCCTTTTCAGGTGGTCCATCACCCCTCTGATGTACCCAGCATCCTTTGTGTTCAGCGTTCCCAGCACAGCTTATGTCGTTCTGACCTCCATCAACCTCTTCATCGGCATCAATGGCAGCATTGCCACATTTGTCCTGGAGCTGTTTGTTGACGAGGTATTTAGTCCCCATTATTATGGCTACATGATAATGATTTATTGCTCCTTAACTAGTCTACATTTTCTTCTTTTTTTTTCTTTCTAGCATCTGAACGAGGTGAACAGGATCCTAAAGAAGGTGTTTCTTATCTTTCCTCATTTCTGCCTGGGACGAGGACTCATCGACATGGCCAAAAACCAGGCCATGGCAGACGCTTTCCAGAGACTGGGTACATACAGTATACCTCTGAATAGATTGTGTAGTAAAGTTTGAATATATAATGTACAGTGTATTGTATATTATTTCATTGAACAAATGAGGTTTTCGTTTGCATCCCACTGAGAATTTTTGCATGCATACTCAAACTATATGTTAGACTGAAGCAAACACACAGGACTTATGGTATATAATTATATAAAAAATATGTCTTCCTCCTCCAGGCACAAAGCAGACTCTGGACCCTCTTCAGTGGGACTTTGTAGGAAAAAACCTGTTTGCAATGGCAGCTGAAGGTGTTATCTTCTTCATCTTCACCATACTGCTGCAGTACAAGTTCTTCATTCGCTTCAGGTATGTTTAAAACAAGTTCTCAAAGGGCTGAAGACCCTTACTGTTTTTGATGACCACATTTTTCAACCACTTATATGATGATAATAAGTGGCACAGATTTGGAACAGATCGTCAGAATTGGTACCAACATGATTTCAAAGGGAGCGAATAAGATACATTCATGTTCACGATTTCTGTGTAAACATGAGACTGATAGTTTTCTTAGTAAAACTAAATGACTTAGGTTGATCTTTTACCTCTTTGTTCAGGCCGTGGTGGGTTGAGCCTGAGATGCCTCCTCTCGGCCCAGAGGACGAGGACGTCGCCAGGGAGAGAGAGAGGGTCATAAATGGAAAAGCCCAATCAGACATCCTCACCATGATCGACCTGAGCAAGGTACAATCAGGATGCAGGCTCAAAAACTGTAAATTGTTTTTGTTGTTTCCCTCATTGATCGCAGCAAATCTCTTCTTCAGATAACAAAGATTCTTGTTTTTAAGAGTTAGATTTGTGTGTTTTTATTACCGTATTAGAATTACTGAAAATCAATGAGTGTCACAGAATCTCGTTACACTCCCACAAAGAGTCACTGTGTTCAGTCACAATGAGGAGCGCAGTTCTTGGTAAACCTCTTCTACTGACCCTACACTGGCAGACGTCTTGCTCTGACTGCATCATTGATCATAAAACAAAAAATATCTTGTTTTGCAGGTTTATAAGGCAGGCAGGAAGCCTGCAGTAGATCGTCTATGCCTTGGGATTCCTCGTGGCGAGGTGAGAAATACACACTTCAAAAGATGCACTCATTACATCATAGTAAAAACACAGTGTCTGACTTTTTTTCTAATCTGCTCTGTGTTTGTCAGCCATGTGGGTTAGGGTTAGGGTTAGGTAGAGGGTTAGGGTTAGGGGTTGCTGCAGTAGATCAACATTGTAAACCACTGCCAAAGCCATTTATAAGTCACGTCTAATAATATAATATAACTCCTCCTAATATTGCTCCTGCTGTTGCACAACTGCTACAGATGCTTCTAATGCTACAACCACGACTAGAGAGAAATATCTATTATATTTCAGCCACATTTTGACTCAAGGAAATGGTTGTAGCTTCTGATGTATGTGTAGATATATTTGTAACTTTTTAATGCTGTTGTGTCTTCTCTGTGTCCCTCAGTGTTTTGGCCTGTTGGGGGTGAATGGAGCAGGGAAGACCTCAACCTTTCGCATGTTGACCGGGGACACAGCAATCACCTACGGAGAAGCTTTCCTTAATTACCACAGGTATGAAGCTCCTCCACAAGCAAGTGTTTAATCTTTTAAAAAACAGCCCTTTCTTCTTTGTGAGCAAACTAACTACTATTCAGGTATTTGGTACTCAAATATCATCCCTGAACTTTAAGAAATTCTACAACAGCAGCAGATGTTGATGCAATGTCAAACTGTGTTCCTCTTGTTTTCAGTGTGCTGACAGAGATGGAGCGAGTCCACCAGCTGATGGGATACTGTCCACAGTTTGACGCCATCAGCGACCTGCTGACAGGTCGGGAACATCTGGAGCTGTATGCCCGTCTGCGGGGAGTACCAGAGGAGTCTGTTGTCAAGGTAACATAAAGGAGCAGATCACCTTCAAAGTGAAATTAAGACATTAAGTCATGTGATATCTAAACACAGCTCCACTGTGTAGGCTCATATTAAGTACCTTTTCTGCTGTCCTATAGGTGGCACAGTGGGGGGTGAAGAAGCTGGGACTGACCCAGTACGCTGAGCGGGAAGCTGGTGGCTACAGCGGAGGCAACAAGAGAAAACTCTCCACTGCCATCTCCCTCATCGGCGCTCCGCCTGTTATATTCCTGGTGAGAATCGAACAGATTCACAAACACCTCGGGGGTGAACATTACAGAATATCACCTGTTAAAGTCTAAATGAGTTGGGTGTTGTTGTTCGTGTTTTGAGTTGATGCTTAGTCGTTTCCTTGATGCTCTTATATTTTTTTTTCTTCTTGTTAGGATGAGCCCACCACTGGTATGGACCCAAAAGCCAAAAGATTTCTGTGGAACTGCATCCTCAGCGTCACCAAAGAGGGAAGAGCTGTAGTTCTCACCTCCCACAGGTAGGAGGGGATATTCACCACATTATTCTTACATAATTGTGTGGCTGTATGGCTGGATGATCCACCACATGCAGTTTTGAGTCCAGTTACATGTTAATGTGTTTTTTCTTGTGTCTTAATGGTCAGTATGGAGGAATGTGAGGCTCTTTGCACCAGAATGGCGATCATGGTCAATGGCAGATTCCAGTGCCTTGGATCTGTACAGCACCTGAAGAACAGGTAAACACAACACACCATACCATCTTCTCCTTTTTAACTTATTCTTTTCAACCTCAACAATACAAGTTAAAATCCAGAAACTGTTTCTCAGTCAATGAATGAATGTTGGAGATTTGTGCCCACACTGCCTAACCTTACCCCGCCTCATTTGATAGTCGTTACTACATTTATGCTGGCCCTTATTGCTTCCTGATTTGATACATCTGTTGACCAACATGGAGGTGAAGAGATCTATAAATAACTGTCTGTGTGCTGATGCTATCTTCCAGGTTTGGTGATGGCTACACCATCATCCTCCGCCTGACAGACAGTAAATCAGACCCGGACTCGTGCTCCATCAGCGCATATATGAAGAAGTCATTTCCCAGCATCGAGCTGAAGGAGCGCCACCAGAACGTGCTGCAGTACCAGCTGCCCTCACACGCCTGCTGCCTGGCTCGTGTCTTTGATGTGCTGGCCAACAACTATGAAGAGCTCGGCATCATCGACTTCTCCGTTTCACAGACCACCCTGGACCAGGTGAGGAGGGCGATACACCTTGAATGAAGCTTTCAAACATTATATTTATTTAAAATGCTAATGTCCTGATCGAGGATCCTCTTTAAATACAACAGAGCTCTGCATCCATCCCAGATACCCTTAAGTGAGGCAATGTGTCAGTTGTTCAGGTGATGCCATTTCCCATCACACTGCAAAAACTTTGCTATCACTGTGCAATTTTGTCTTCCACTGAGCATGCAGTCACCCAGGAAAAGGAAGGTTAATCTGCGTTCCATTTATGTTATAGACAAAATTATTGAATAAACTTACATTTTATTCTGTGTTGTTGTTATTGTGACTAATCCAGTTGTCTGCAGCATCAAACAATCTTAGAAATGCCAGGGGAAAATGTTGTCTGTTGCCACTTCAAAGAATGAATTGATGTGACACGGGATCTGGTTTATTTCTGTAGGTGTTTGTCAACTTTGCTAAGGAGCAGACTGATGACGACGTCCTCACAGAAGTAGTCGTCGGCAACAGACCAACACAGACCAACCAGATTGCGCTGCCGGTCAGGATTAACCCTCCCACCATCCAACCACCACCGCCAGTCACACCCCCTGAGCCAAGTAAGACTCCACAGCAGCAGGGGAAATCATCTGACAGCAAACCGAAAGAGGGTCAATCCAAGAAGGCAAAAGCTAGCAAGGCCAAATCTAAAGAAGGCAAATCCAAAGGAGAAAAAAGCAGCAGTACAGCGATGACCAGAATACCTCGGCCAGAGGAGACAAATCAGGCGAGCAGTAACGGTGAAGTTCAGGGAGAATCCAGTAAATCCAGTGGGTCCAAACACAGAGCAGAGAACTCCAGTAAAGATCCTTCTGCTCTTTTTATAGTCGACAGCAACACACAAGACAGTGCACTGTGACCGGGACTAGTGCAACACAAGCTGAAAACACCAACTAAAGTTAAAATCTTTTTATTACTCGCTGATGTTCATTTGAATGTTGCTCACTGTTAGCAGCATCCTCAATATGCAACATGAAAAAGTTGGACTTTGTTGTTGTTGGTGAAACTGAGGCATTAGAGGTGAATTTATCTGAAGAAAGAATCAAACATTATCGCTTCCTACAATGGCTTTGGTGCCTTGTTCACCTGGTTAACAGATTGGTAGCTTTATACCCTTTATCTGGGTTCATACATCTTACACTGTGTCTTCTCTTTCTGTATCAATCTAATCACTCCAAAGGTCATGGTTTATTTTTCCTGAAACAAAATTATGCAAAGCTGGATGTTAAAGCAAGAGGTGGTGTTCCTCAGGGCTCAATCATTAGACCCCTCACAATCTTATCTTTATCTTGAAGAAAGCACTTTAAAAAAGAAAATGCTGCAAACACTGCTAACCCGAACCCAACAGTTGTGGATTATTAACATAAGATGATTATTGATGTATTTTATAAAACAGCTGAGGGGTTGTTTTCTGATCATCGTCTCTCTTGAGAGAGAGAATTCATACTGCAAGTTTATCATTCAATACCTCTTAAATGTTTAATGATAAACTTTTAAAGTGTTATTATTTTGTAAATCAAGACTTTTTTGTCTTATATCTGTCATATTGTCTTTTTTTATTTATTCCATGTGATCTGTGATTGTGTAAGTGTCACTGTCCAAACAGAGGGTATTACATATGTTGTGGACAAACAAACTTTACTTCTATCTGGTATTTAATGGCAGTTGTGTTTTTTTGTTTGTTTTTTTTGTTGGTTTTTTTTGTTTTCATTTGACGGGAAATTGACATCCAGGCTCTTGAAAGTTCTGGAAGCCTCATTCACTAGATATTAGTATATTTTTAAAATATATGAATAAGGCCAGACACACCGGTGTGACTCTACACAGTTTTAGCTGCAGAGTGTCATTACAGATTCTTCTACTTCACGCCAAATACTCAGAATACTGACTAACTCAAACAGTCAGTGGTAGTATTCAGTCTGAGGTGTAAACACCAGATGCAACTACATTGTTTTTGATAAGCGGATGTTTTTTTTTGTTTGTTTGTTTGTTTTGTTTCTTTTTTTATTATTATTTTTAGGTTATTTTTAGTTTATTTTCCGATAAAAAAATTACACAGCTGACTGAATGTCCAAAGCAGGTTTTTACTTCACTGTAATGTTGTGTGACATATTCAAAAGATTGTTACCATAGTAACTGTAAGCATGAGACAAACATGAAGTATCGGAAGGGTTTCATCCCAAAATACCAACTGTTGTATTAAAATATAATGTTTAAGAAGGTTAAACTGAAATAGTACAAAGTCTTAAATTATGCTGGATGATTAAAATGGTGGATGTTTTGGAATGAAAGTCTGTTCTACTGAATGTACTTTTATTATGTTTGAAAAGTTCTACTTGAACATGAATTTATCTATTAGATGTACATTATATACTGAAAAAATATGCTAATATAGAAAAAAAAGGCTAAATGTCTGTTGTGAATGTTTTGTCTTGAAGGAAAATAAAATATTGTTTCCTCTGTCTTTTTTTTGTGCTGTATGATGCTGTATGCCGATCACCGCAGCATGTTGGAAGTCAGGAGGTTTTTCGTAGTCATGCTGAGGACGAGCATTTGTTTTGGTGCAGAAATAAGTGGAGGGAGGCTCTTGTGTCTGTTCACTTCATGTCCCCACACTGATGTTTCCATTAGCGCTTCACTGTTAGAAGGAAAAAGATAAATAAACTTTACTCATGATTAAAACTATTTGCAAACAAATGAATACATAGTAGACCTACTTAGAGAACTTTGAAGTGACAACATTTTCATCTACTGAGGTTGGTTATGATCAGTAAAGTTCAAATTTGACCATTTTATTGCCTCAGCAGAATCTTTCTTTCTTACCACGATAGAACATTTAAGTATATAACATGTAAGTTATGTGTAATAATGTAACCCTGATAATCAGTTTCCCCTTTCGTAATATAGCTACAATATGATAAATACTAACATTAAAATTGTTCAAAAATAAAACACCAAACATACGTGTTGGCCGGCTTTACGTCCTCTGTGCAGTGATTGATCTGCTGCCCGACGCTCCTCCCTCCCAGATGTTGTTCACCAACAGCCATGAGGACATGATCAGGCTGGACACGTCTCCACGGTCCATCAGCACCGACTCTCCTATTCCTCCCCAGTTTCTGTGTGACCGTATGCAGCAGGGCATCCAGGCTGGACAAGGATATGTCAGGAAGACGAAACTCGGGAGATCTCTGCGCAGAGAACAAGAGATGAGAGTCAGACAGAGCTGTCGTGTGATAACACTGTGGTGCATAAAGGGAAAAATACCCAGATAAAGTCCCCGAGTTTTAACCATGTTCAGTGTCATCCTGTTTCACTGTGTCAGACCCCGCCATCAAATATCAGGCACTGTGAAAAACAAAGTTCAGCTACACAAAGTTACATTTTCTCGCCTTTCTTCTCTCAGATTCTTTCTATATATATACGGGATGATTTTACCTATTCATACATACACATTTTTTGTGTTCACCAGTAAAACAATGGTTTGAATGGGTTTAGTCAAACGCTGCGTTTTATTAGCTTATCATGTGTTTTACTAAAATTGCTCATAAATCAAGTGAAATAAATCAAAATATAATGGAACAAAAGTATAAAGTAGCATAAAGTTAAATACAGTAGTTGTGTACTTAATATATTTAGTTCCTTTCCGCCACATTCGATGTGTCTTTTATCTGTTTTAACATTAAAGGGTCGATGGAGAAGTTTGCACTGTATTCTGGGACTGTCGAAGGGGAACTTGTGTGGTTTTCCGTGTAGTTTCTGATCAGTGACTCAATCATTGCTCGGGAAGGCGCTTTTAAAACTCTCCATTGCTCAAACCCTGGTTGATTTCGACTCTACTTGGCTAACAACTTCCTCTTGTGTGTTAAACCTTGACTCAATCATTTACCCTAAACCACAGACCTGCTCACCATGATGGAGTTCCTCCTGGCTGCCCGTAAAGGTGCAATATAAACCCTAAAGTGCTTATTGTCCGTCACGTTGTCAGTTTGGTAGTTTACTCACACTTTTGGAGAACAGTGGGTTGTCTATCCAGGGCCTGCTGTTTGGTTCTTGTCCTGTGACCGGTCCCTCGTCTCTAAAGCCCTTTATATCAAAGTTTGAAGAGATGGTCCTGGCTTGCTCGGGTGAACTGATGGGAGGTAGAGGTTTGTTCCACCTCTTGGTCTTCTGAGGGTCACAACACTCAGGAGCTGGTTTGGGTTGAGTGACAGGCGACAGCACCAAGTGAGGACTGCGTGGTGGTTCAGTGTCCAAATGTGATCCTGTGTGAGAATCTTGCGCTGGTTCCACTGATTCACTGACGGATGGGTCATTCTTGGCGCTGGTTTTTTGTTTTCTTGCTCCCTTCTCCTCCATGGGCTCTTTTGCCGCAGCCAGAACAGGCATCAGGTCGACACAAAGCCTCATTACGTTCTCCGAGGTCTCACATGGAGCAGTGAGGCGTTTGCTGTTTGGTGCGGCGACTTTAATCTTCTCCTTTGACCTCACAGTTCTCACCCTGGATATTGAGGGAACTGATCCCACAATCATCGGACAAGTGGCTGGCGCATGTTTTTCCAGTTTGACTGTCCTCGTCTCCTTCTCTTTCCACATCCCAAAGCTTGTACAAAGTCACCTCTGACAGTCTCCTCTGATGTCCTCCAAACATCTCTCAAAGGAAGCGTATCGATATAAAATAAATGTCCAAAGCTTGCAGGGTTTTGTATTCTGCCAAAGACTCTCTTTCTCTTTCTCACCAGCAGCAGTGAGAAAAGCTCAGAACAATTAGGCGGCTCTGTGGCAGCCTAATAAACTGGCTGTTATGGCAACATGCACACAAACAACTAATGAGTGGAAAAAAAGTCATTGTTGTTTCAGACTCTAATGATGTTTGAAAGAAACCACTCAAAGATGCTGGATTATGAGGATGATGGAGGGAGCAGTGGGATTGTTTGGCAAAATATGACAGGAATGTATTCAATGAGTTTGCAAAGATTGTCTATTGACAAGATGACTCACTCAGAAGTTTGAAAATAAAATGTTCAGGTTTTACTGTCTATAACTGTCCTGATTTGGTTCACTCTCACCAGACTGTGGTGGCCCTGAAACTGAAAACAAACAACATTTTAGAAAACACAACATCTCACATAACATGACATTTCACAAAACATGGCATTTAAAGGTGCAACATGTAAGAACCGGCCTACTATCAGGGCAAAACAAACAAGGGGCAGCATATTACCTGAGTAACAGCGAACTGCTGCTGGTACCTGCAGCTGCCCTTAGCTCGTTAGCTTAGTTAGCCGTGCAGCTAGTGGTCTGGACCGGGAGATCGGAGCACCACTTGCACGGGAGCTTCAGACTGAGACGGGCCAGGGTTAGCATGCTAATTTCAGTAGACACACAACACAATACGCTTACTTCATAACGTCAAAACAGATATTTCTTCACATTATGTTGATTTTTTTGTTTTGTTTATTTTTAAAAATGATTTCAAGTTAAATTCTTTCCTTTAAAAACAAACAGGACATTGCCAAAACAGAGTGCTTTTCAAAATTATTCTTGTTTTGTTTTGCAAAATGCTCTCATAAACTCAGAGCACGCCACGTGCCCGACTGATTTATAATAGTTATAGCTTATAACCATAGTGACGCATTTAGGAGCTGAAGAGACAGATCTTTACTTATGTGGATACCAAAACAGATGTCAAAGAGAAGGAATGCTGGGCAGAAACACAACTCCAACTAAGTGATGACATCAGAACACAATGTTGACGTGGTGATGTCATTGTTGTGTTTTCAAAGTAAGGGTTAGAGTTACATGATTGGGGGTCATAAAAGTGAATACAAAAGCATTGGGTGTAACTTCTAATTCCCTCAAGCAACAACTAGCCTTTGTTATGTTGTCAGAGCAATGCCTGTCCAGACAGTGATCAGGACTTGTTTACTACCTGTGACTAAAAATAAAAGATGTCAAGAAAGTTGACAGATGAGTGTGCGATGTCAACCAAAATGTTCAAAAATATATATTTATCCTACGGTTTTCACTACAATAGTCACACATTAAATCCAACTACGTTTAGATACAGATGAAATGTCGAAAGCTGCATTTTAAAAGAAATACAAATACAAAATGCTACGAAATACTCTCGCTACACGGAGACAGAGTGAGCGCTCTCACTTTTTCTCCCCTCTTTGTCTGTAGTGAGAGTACAGCAGCTATTTATGCTCTGCAGCTTCAGCCCACTGTCGAGCTAGCTACACACAAGATCATCTACTAAACACACCCACTGTTTTAACTCTGGGTTCTCCTGCCAGGTGTATTTATTTATTTACACTTTACATAAAAATCCAGAGCTTGGGTTCTCTCTGTTTGTTCTCGCTGGAATAAGATGGTCGTTCTGACAAACAACAATGAGGAACAGGATTATATGTGAGTATGTAGCTAATACTAGAAAGCTAGTTAGCATTCGCCTGAAATACAACTCCCTTTAAATAGCTAATTTCGCTTGTTACGTCAGCGCTTAAAAACGGTTATAGATTAGCTGACATTTTGCCAGCTTTCTTGCTGATCAGCAAGACTGGGTGCATTAATAGTTGCTAGTTTGGTTGACGTTAATATTCATTTTGTTATAAGGCCGCTTTTATGTTCAGGTAGCCTGTTAGCCTTTTAGCAGTTGGCAGCTAAGCTAACTAGCTGAACCGGACAAGTTGCTTGTCGTGCAGGCTTAAATTCAAATATTAACCACGTCAGGGTGTCTCTGCACACGAATAAGTTGATGAGCCTTGCTCTTTTCTTCTCACACAGTAAATCATAGTCAGAGTATGTAAGTACTTTCTTGTTAACGTGTACAGCTCCAGCTTCAAAAGTGAGACAAAGTATGGTTGAGAAAGAAACATTTTAATATTTAAAACGGTTGCAAAAAGCATATGAGGCCGCTGCCTTGTTACACAAGTTTCAGCTGTGCTAATGTCGGCACGTCTGTGTGAAACTTTATGCTATCTGGCTGTGCACAAACCAAGCTAACTAACCCAGTTAGAGGTTACATCATATTGTGTTTCTGTAGTGTTGCTAACAGCCAGCAGGGCTCAGGCTAAAAATGGCATCAGCTGAGCAGTTTGGCAGCTCACAGGCAGAAGAGCCAGCAGAGGCGGTCCTCCTCTCACAGCCCACTGACCTACATTTGAAGCTTACTACCTCTGATCCATATGAACATACTGCAGGGATCACACAGAAACTGTAAAGGAGGGCTATGCGTCCATAACAGCTGATGCAGGGTGTTTTAGCAGCTTGTCACTTTTTTTTTTTACTTGGTGTGCTCTTGCAAACATGCAGAATAAGAGTAGGGTGAATGTACTGCATGCGCATGCTCATATAGAAGCCCCATTTCACACCGTCATTCTGCTATCATGCAGAAAGCTATTACCGATAGCACCCACCTCCTGCCTGCAGCATTGCACCCCGAGCGCTCAAGAAAATGTCAAAATCAAAGAGCACACACGGCAAAAACTGGTCAAAGCAAAGTCACTAATGGAAATAATAGCCAGGTTCAGCGCCCAAACACATCTTAGGAATGTAAAATATCACAGACTGAATAATGTATGCAGCAACTTAAGAAAGTGACCACACCTAAAAACTGAAATATATCACTATCAGCATAAAATAACTAAGATTAATAGGACTTAAGGAGCTGATACTCCCCCTTCAGGATTCTTGTGGCTTACCAACTTTACATCTTTTCTTGTGTTTCTGCAGCCTGATAGAGGAGCGTAAATGCACCTCCCTGCCCAGCTCTCCCGCCAAGCGAGTGTCTCCAGCCAAAAAGAAGCAGTTCTATATCAACCAAGCCATCCGCAATTCTGACCTCACTCCACGAGCCAAGGGCAAGAAGAGCCTCCGCCGGCAGGAGAACAGTAACCCCTTATTTCACACGATCAGATTATAAGATGTTGTCATCAACAAAGGAAAAGATCATTCACACGAAATCACTACTGCAACAAAAACGCCAAAGCCTCCGAAGTGTTTTCATCTCAGTGATTAACACTTGAATCTGTCATTGAAGCTTTGCTTAAATCAACACTATCTTTATGTCGCTTCTCTCCTTCTCTGAAATTCAGCACGCTTCCTCGCTAATCTTCTTGAGAGAGAGGAGTGCTCCAAAGATGATCTGGAAGTTTGCAGCAACCCAGCCATCCCGTCCATCTTCACTGAGGCCTGCACCAATGGAAACTACGTAGAGGTAAGTTGGCCTCGGCTGTTTTCTACCCATCAAACGCTTAACTCCCTTCAAAAGCCAGAGAATCTGAGATTGTCTTGCACCTGTGATTCAAGCATGTTCAAATCAAAAAGTGCCCGATGAAACGAGTGTTAGTTTAAAAATAGACCCATTTCCTCTCTTGATCTTTTAGCCATGGAATGACTTCATGAACTGCTCTGGAGAGGAGCAGGAGAGGCTTCTGTCTCTGCTGGAGCAGGAGGTGGCCAAGAAGAAAACCGCCAGCCGGCTCCCAAAAGACGAGAGGAATGGTGAGCTTCCTAGTTGGTGTTCTGCTTTGCGTCCTGGTTGTGTTAAGTGTGGCTGACCGTCTCCCATCTCTTCACAGTAAACGTTGCCTTCACTGCTCAGGAATGCTACCAGAGAATCGATCGCAGGCTGCGAGCGACTCTGCGACGGAAACAAATCCCCATGGTGAGTGTCGTGTCGAAACGATTTGTCAGTGATCGTATCGGTCGGATGGGTCAAGATTTATACCTGCCTGGAGTCTGTGTACGTATATGTGTAATAGGAAGTTTGATTAGGACTTTTGACCTGACTATACAGCTTGTTATCTTGTTCCCTAATCCTAGATGAACTGCACATCATTTGCTTTTTTTGACTGATAGAAAATGGTGTCAAACATTGTGTTGACCAAGACACCGGGAAATACTTAGTTCCTGATTATTACTTAGTTCCTGTAATCTTACTGAGGCCAGTCAAGAATTAAATGGAAAAGTTATCAAAGCTGTAAGACTATACAGAGGCATAGAATAGAACAGAATAGAATAGAATAGAATAGAATAGAATAGAATAGAATGGAATGACTTCATTGATCCCAGACTGGGAAATCATTTTGTCACCCTGGGATCAGTAAAGTCATGTCATGATAACTACAGTTTATAAATTGTTGCAGAAAAATATTTGCCATTAACAAATATTATTGTAATTTTTGGATATTTTTTTTTTGTGCCATAAAAGTACATCATTTCAAAGAGCAATGCACTTGGAATTCCTAATATTCAGTCATTGGAAATATCCTTTAAAAAAAATAAAATACATTAAATTAAACCACACAACCAAAATAATAAATAAAAATGTTGAGGTGCGAGTCCAAGGCTCTAAATGGTAGAATAACCCTGCTTTTTATCCCGGCATCATGTTGACTACAATTTTGGTGATGTTCTGATGTAAACAAAACACAATGTAAACAAAGCAGGCAATCACAAGGTCGCGTACACATCTTGATAGCTCTATAAGAAACGTACAATAAGTCGATGTTTATCGAGATAGGCCCAACTACAAACATTAAGGTACCATGACTCGGGAAGCCTGCAGTAACTCTGTATTTGTGCTCAAACCATGCTTGAGGATCCATGATTGTTGTGGAGAAATTCTCTTACCTCTCTCCCTGTATTTTTTCCCCTGCAGGGAACTCTGGAAGTACTTGAGGAAAACATTCTGAGCTTCTTCAACACTAAGCCACACTCAGTTTACACGACCAACCTCGCCAGCAGGTAGAAATCTTTTCTATATTCCTAGTCTTGAAAAGCATTTATTTAGTTTCCAAAGTTCATATATAGAAGTGTTTTAATGATTGTTTTCTGGTTTATTCATATTTAGCCACTTATAAGGTTTCAGGTGGTATAAATGTAATTGATAATAGAATTAGAAATTATTATTATTATAAACTTTGGGAATTATTGTAACAAGTGTGAGATAATAGTAAATAACTCAAGACCATATCGTCCTCTCTGAGAGTTTCTAGGGATCTTGAATTGACCCTTATGAACGCTGCTGATTCTCTGTATGCTTACAGGCTTCTAGAACGTTAAATACTTCTTTCTACAAATATACACTTTTTAAATAAAGAGATAAAATATCAATCTTACACCATGGCAGATGTTTTAGTCCCCGTACTCACTATCAGCTCTCGTCCTTGAGCTGTGTTTGCTCGTGTTCAGCACAGCTTCAGTCTTGTGAGAAAAAATGTAGCCCTAGTTTTTTTTAACGAGCCCAGTCAGATGATTCACTGAGGGTGCAGTTAGCTCTAGCAAAGAAAAAATAAATATATAAATAAAATAAGTTACATCAACAGGAAAGGTGCTGTAGCTCCTATAGTATGATAAACCGCTGTGCTGTGTTTGGCAATCTGAAAAGCTTTACAACTCTTGGATGTGTTACTCAAACTGCGCTCCCTGGATCGTATATCTTGTCTGAAACAAAACAGCTCCATCGATGCGGAGCATTTGTTCTTTTAACACACCTACAGCCTGACAGATGTCCATGTTGAAAGCCCAGCCTTTGAATGATGGATCCTATCTATGATCCACACAAAGAAGCAGAGTCCTTTCACCAGAGTGGTGTGAGGACAGAAAATCAATCATCTGTTGTTTGTGTTTGTGAATCAGCTTTGAGAGACTGCTGCTTCACGCCGTCTGCCAGTACATGGACCTCGTCTCTGCAAGTGAGTGGAAATACAAATTATTCATACTGGACTTTTATGTCGAATAGGATTGCAATGGTATGATAACATCCCAGAAAATGTTAGAGTATCACACTTGACAGTATAGCACAGCTGGGTTTTTTTTTTTGTTGAATAAATGCTTGATTTGTAATTTCCCCCCAAAATGTTATGTCCTCTCAGACATGACACTGGAAATATTATATTTTCAATATCACTAATATTGTCGAGTTTGTAGATAAGCAAATATAGAAGGTAAGATAACCATTAACTTTCATACCACAGTATTGCTTCAATGTCAGACCAGTCAGTCTTTGTCCACCTTAAATATGATGAATGTTGTCTGAACATGCGACAACCTGAACGTTAAAGTCTTGTTTTCCGTCGATGTGCAGTTTTCATCACAAAAATAGTTTATGAAATCTTTTGAGGAAGCTTGATGCAGCTCCGTTTACATAACCCCGTTTACTCAGCCTGGTCGGACTTACAACACCAGCTTAATGTTCAGTCACGTGATCGTGATCAAAGTCTGTTTGTTGGACTCTCAGGCACCTACCACAACGGCTCACGTCAGACTGAAGTGGTGAACAAACAAGAAGAGTTTCTGCCTCCTCGACTTCTGCTGTCTGCCTACGTGGAGCAGATGAGCTGAGGCCACAGACGCGCGGCTCGGCTGCAGACAGGAGCTCTCAGAGATGTAGATAAGGTGCGCAGTCTGTATGTAATGTCTGTTTGATGTCCGCCAAGCTCAGAAAACAAAAGCTGGAGAAAAAAAAAGTCTGCATCCTCCTCTCTGGTTTCTGTAGTACATTTCCATTCATTTTCACCGCGAACAAACTGAGACCCCGTGCGCGCACAGAGGCTACAAGCCTCGTGTTACATGACAAACATTGCGGTTAACATTGAGCTCGAGGCACAGCTAAGCTCGAGTACATAAAGGTGACACACATACCTGAGGCAGAGGACGACCACATGTGTTAACATGACTTCTCTACACCATCCTCAGGCACACTTTGACACTTTCTGCCCCACTGGTAACTTTCTAAATATCGATTTGGAGTACATAATTGTGGAGATGTGTGGCTCAAATTAACTGCTGTTTCCATAAAGCACTGGGAATAAAATGAATTATCTTTCCCAGCTTTTAAGTAAAGTCATTAATCCACTTATGTAATCGGGATAATCTAAACAGCACTCACGGCCTGTTTTTTGTGATGTGGAACTTGCAATTATGAATTCACGATTACATTTAAGATCACTAAAAAAAAGGGGGAAAGATGGCAACAATTGTCTTTTAGTCAGTCAACCCAGTGTTAACATTATGTTAAACGGATTAATGAGCTGTAAATCTTTAAAGCAACGGGTAAATGAACAGCTGATCCTTGCTCTCCCTTTTCATAGTGCAAATTGAACAATTAAACGTAAGAAGTTTACATATTTGACATAAAATAGGAATATTCAGATGTAATAATATAAAGCAAATACTGTGCTGAACTCTTTTGATATCAATTTCAATAAAACATAAATGAATATGGTTGAATAATGTCAATATTAACCCTGAAAAAATGGTGGAAATCTACTTGGAACTATTGACCGACACTTTGTAAAGGTGCTAAGACAGGAAGAGCTGCTCTGACGCATCACTGCCTGAAGGATGAGCCTGTACGATTTGTGTAAGTAGTGAAGCATGAATATTGATAGTCTCCCGTCATTATATGCACAAACACATGAGTCATCAGTCTTTCGTCAAGGTGGTGAAATAAATGCTTGGAATGTAAAGTGATTTTTTTGTAATTATCTCTGTCATGTTTGAGAAGAAAACTCCCATGTTTGGCAGGATTTCTTCAGGATCTACTTTTGGGATTCTTTTTTATCTTTATCTTGTAATTTCTTTGTCACCTTGTCTACGCCAGCTGTGTTTCAGCTGCATTTTTCAGTGCTGATCTCAAGAATACGCTGATGCATTAACCAGTTTAACTGTCTATTGATTTAGTAACGATGGCGTACCAACTGTTTGTGTTAAACACTTCATTTTACAGGTCCTCAAATTTCATGGGAAGTAAATGGTAATTACCAAGTAACATATTTGAATTTTCTCCCAAATTCCCCCCAAAATAACCTGGAAAATTACGTTTGAAATGTATTGAAAATTACCCATACCTGATTTGATAATATTCTGCTAATAGGATCTGGTGATCTTGCCGACTAGTATCTGCTTAACTTCCCCTCAGCAGGCCACTAAATATTACTTCAGAATGTCAAAAACATTTTGAATATGCTGCTTGGTCATTTCCATCTACTCACTAGGACATTTCTTGTCAGCAAGTGTTTGCCTGTTTGTTTGCATTTAAGCGCTAAAGTGAATGATTGTTTGGCTGATCCGGTGTAGAAACTTAGACCACTGCAGCTGCTGATGTGATGTGCTGCCTTCACTGCACAACGGTGTAGACGAGGTGCAAACGTTAAACTGAAATCATCATCCTCAGTAATCAAAGACAAAATAAGGAACTATACTATAGTTAGAACCTGTTAGTATCCCTGTACTTTTAGATTTAGTCATAGATTTCTTCCACAGTTCTCATTCAGGTTGCACCTAACACACAACTCTTAACTTTTAAAGCCATTTTTTCTTTTTTCCGTATACAGTTAATATGGTTTGAAGGTATACTGTATGTACAGTAGATGTGTTACAAAACCTGCTGAGTTTTGACTCTTGGGTGTTTTTCGTCTCAATAATCACATTTACAACCCCAGAAAAGCACTTCTGCCTTATTAAAAACAGGTTTCTAGGTTTTTCTGTGCGTATATTTCTACATTTGTACTTGACTGGATTTTGGAAACACATTGTTTAAAAAAAAAGGGAGGGAAAAAGAAAATCTAAAGCCTGATTTCTTTTTATACTGTCATTGGCATTGAAACAAAACTTGACCTGTTGGTGCAACAACCAAAGTATGTGTGTTGTTTTTTTGTTTTTTTTATGTGAGGAAATCAAATTTCTCAGGCTTTCACTCTGAATGTCATGTAGTGATCTTACACTGTCATTTTTCTGTGTACTGTATACTACAAGATGAACTTGTTACTATCATGTTCGCCCCCACCTCATGGGGGAGCTGCCAACTTTTTAAATACATTTAGAAGTAGTTGTGCTGTAAATGCAGTTCTCAGATAATTGACCTGTGCCAACA